>VYZQ01017806.1:93243-106461 GCA_013400655.1 Mystacornis crossleyi
CCAGGTGCAGCTCCAGCACTTGGTCTTATTAAACCTCAGTAAACTGAGATTCCCATGGGCTACTTCTTGAGACTGTGCAGGTCCCCTCTGTCCTTCAGGTGTGGCAACTGCACCACTCAGCTCAGTTTCATCTGCAAATTTGCTGAGAGTGCACTCGATCCCTTTGTCTATGTCCTTAATGAAGATATGAAATAACACTGGTTCCAACACTAGACCTCACTTGTCACTGATGCCCACTGGCACTCTGAGTCATTGACCACTACCCTCCCTCTGGATTCAACTGTTCCTTCAATTTCTTACCCAGCTAATCAAATCTACCTCTCTCCAAACTGGAGAGAAGGATGTTGTGGGGGACCATGTCAAAGGCTCTGCAGCAATCCAGATAAATGACATCTGTCACCCTTATCTTGTCCACTGATACAGTCACTCCNATAAATGTGCTCTCTTTGAGTTTGGTCATTCCCCCTTGTCCTTGTTACTAGAGGCTCTTCCAAAAAGATCCTCCATCTTCTCTCCTTCTTTCTTGCATATTCCTTTGAGGTACTGAAAGGCCCCAGTTAGGTCAAGCCTTTTCTTTTCCAGGCTAAACAAACTCAATTCTCTTAGCCTTTCCTCATAGGAGAGGTCCTCCGTCCCTCTAATCGTCTTGGTGATGCTCCTCTGGACTTGCTCCAACAGGCCCATGTCCTTCCTGTGCTGGGACCCCAGAGCTGGATGCAGCACTGCAGGTGGGGTCTCACCAGAGCAGAGCAGAGGGGCAGAATTCCTCACCCTGCTGGCTGCACTGCTTTGGATGCAGCCCAGGACACTTTTGGCTTTCTGGGCTGTGAGTGCCCATGGCTGGGTCATGTCCAGCCTCTCACCCACCAGCACCCCCAAGTCCTTCTCAGCAGAGCTGCTCTCGACCTGTTCATCCTCAGCCTGTGTTGATACTGGGGGTTGCCCTGACCCAGGTGCAGCTCCAGCACTTGGTCTTATTAAACCTCAGTAAACTGAGATTCCCATGGGCTACTTCTTGAGACTGTGCAGGTCCCCTCTGTCCTTCAGGTGTGGCAACTGCACCACTCAGCTCAGTTTCATCTGCAAATTTGCTGAGAGTGCACTCGATCCCTTTGTCTATGTCCTTAATGAAGATATGAAATAACACTGGTTCCAACACTAGACCTCACTTGTCACTGATGCCCACTGGCACTCTGAGTCATTGACCACTACCCTCCCTCTGGATTCAACTGTTCCTTCAATTTCTTACCCAGCTAATCAAATCTACCTCTCTCCAAACTGGAGAGAAGGATGTTGTGGGGGACCATGTCAAAGGCTCTGCAGCAATCCAGATAAATGACATCTGTCACCCTTATCTTGTCCACTGATACAGTCACTCCATCATAGAAGGTCACAAGGTTGGTCAGGCAGGATTTGCCCTTGGTGAATCTGCATCCCTTTCAGGCTCTTAAGTGGGCTCAAATGGGACAGAACTAACCACACCTGACACGGCATTTTCTCTAACTTCCCTGACTTCTGATTTTGTCTTCAATTTGGCATTTAGACTTAATAAGAGTAGCTAGAACTGCAAAGATTTTTTCTCTTTCTATAAATTTTGTAATGGTCATTATTGATAACATTATTAGTTCAGTACAGGTCACAGCTTCAGAAAACTATTGACATCTACTTAGAGGATTAATCAGACTGGTTAATCAGAAGATTTTTTAAAATGGGAAAAGCACCCACAGCAGAGGTAGGTGATACATAATTTGCAGGTATTGCTGAAAATGTGAAATACATCCTTGACCGAGTAATACACTGGATGTTAACTCTAAAAAGGCTAATGTGGACCCATTTTAAAACATGGTGTCTGTTGTCCCATTGCTTGGTGACATTACTCAAACGTTGCGCTGCTTTGCCATCATCTCTGCATAAATGTAGTGCGTTGTCAGGGACTGACATTACCCAGCCTCCAAAGAACCTGCCTGCCCTGAAGTGTCAAATCAATGTCTGCCAGCTGCAGTAACAGGGTCACTGAGCAACAGCCAGCTCATCTGTCAAGCTCATGATCAGAGGAAAGGTTCACAGCAGTCCCAATGCAGTAGAAGACATTT
The DNA here is from genome assembly GCA_013400655.1 of Mystacornis crossleyi. Lineage (NCBI taxonomy): Eukaryota > Metazoa > Chordata > Aves > Passeriformes > Timaliidae > Mystacornis > Mystacornis crossleyi. The sequence goes on from VYZQ01017806.1 coordinate 95,337, forward strand.
CTATTAGAGACAGCTACAGCCCTGACAACCGTTTTGAGCAAAAACTGTCACATGACTCTTTTGCAAGCAGCTTCCAGAAGATGAGGATTCTTCAAAACAAATAGGAATTGTGGCTGTACAGCAAGTTCATGGACATGCCTTCTGTGATAAAGAAAATAAAGGAATCAGAACTTGGGAATCACTATCTGCCACTCCTGCATCTCTATCTAAGGGTCGTTTGTGTTAGGCATGAGTGTTTGAGAGAGAACCAGTCTAGTGCAAAAACCAGTATCACTCACTTTTCTGGGTAACTATCTTATGTGAATAACATCCCACTTCATATTCTCCATAATTTACACACACTACTGTAAAATTAATTAGACTTTTGGTAAGCTGTTTTTGAGAGGAAACCACATCAACACTAACCTATTTTAACCTTTAAAATGAGTCAGTGGAACAACAGCTCTCTTGGATAAAAGCTTTATGGAACAAATTTTTAAGATGCTCTAGTAATCTACTAAAAGAGCTACTACAGAACATAGCGGGAACTATGTGGCCACTTTTCTCATGCTATTTTTTTGCCTTCCTACCTTCTATCTTTTTTTGCATGCAGTATGCTAATTGCTCCGGGCTTTGCTTTTTGAAGGTTTCCCTTCTTGTTCCCTTTTTTCTCCTACTTTTTCTCCTCCTCTATTGTCTTTCACATCTTCCTCATCAGTGATCCATTTGCAGGCTAGAGCTGGTTCAGCAGAGGGCCACAAAGATGGTTGGAGAACTGGGTCACATGATGCATGAGGAAAAGCTGACATCTGTGTTCATCATGGAGAAGAAGTGGCTTGCTGAAGGTCTAATTATGGTCTTCAGCTACTTGAAGAGGTATTATAGAGAAGAAGGTGCCAGATTTTTGGATGTGCAGAATGACATGATAAGACGCAATGGTCAAAGTTACAGCTGTAAGAATTCCAGATGGATCTAAGGAAAAGTATTTTCTTCATGTGAGTGGTTAAACCAACAAGTGCCCAGAGAGCCTCCAAACATGGAGATACTCAGAACTCCTAGACAGGGCCCTCAGCAACCTGATCCAACTTTGATGCTAGCCCTGATTTGAGTGGGAAATTGAACATTAAATTTCTTTGGTCTGCTAATCTCTGTTTTCTTAAGGCTTTCTTCTCAAATAAGCTTCTCTTCAATCCACCCTAGTCAAGGTTTTTGCCCTACCTGGTCAGCCATCAACAACTCTGGCCCCAAAGTGAGACCATGCTTTTAATTCATGTGCACACCTTCCACTCCGCAATTTTTCATCATGCTCTCCCATGCCTGGTTGTCTTTGAAATAGAAGAAGTTGCTTTAGCTCTTTGCTGATGTGCAGATAGTGGCTGGAAGAAATCTATTGAACAAGAAAGCTGCTGAAACAATTACACCCAACTTGGTGCACCTGAGGTGGAGCCCACCCATCCGGATGGTACCCTGATGCTACATCCAATGTTTGCATAGGACAGCACTTCCACTGTGTGCAGCTATTTCCCTGCTTGATATTTAAAAGCCAAATTTAGAAATACAGCTCTTAACATTCAATTTCATTTAATGAAAAGAATAGCAAAATCCTGATGAAAAAATACAAAAACAACAGAGATATTAAGACACATTTGTTCCAACTATGAGGCAAAGTGTATGAATAAAAGACATAATTATAATAATTGCAATAATACAATTATAATTGCATAATTACAATAAATATTGTAATTGCATATAAAAAAAATCCAAGTAGCAAATATCTGAGAACTACATGGTGACTGCAGTCAGTAATATATTGTTTCTTGAAAGGCGAGTTATGAATAGCAGTTTTGGCAAGAGTTTGGTTTTGACTACCAACAGCAGTATTAACTTGCTATTATGGCATGCAGAGCAAAGTTAAGGCTGGGCACTAATTGTAAACACATAAAGAACCTTGCACACTGGTGTTTCCTGAAAGAATTGGCCCGGAATACAAACTGCTTAGAATGAGAAGATTGGACTTGATGATCTCGGAAGTCTTTTCCAACCTAATTAACTCTGTGATAAAAATATTTAATTTTGGCACTTAAAAATGTCATTGAAATGACAGATCCCTCAGGCATGGCAGATAAAGTCTTCAAGCAGCCCATTTACTTTTGATCTTGTGGCTTCCCCCTTATCTGCATAGTGGAGCCTACAAATGAAGATAAACAGGAACCAGCATGGGATACTTCTTTAAAAAGAGAAACAGTGAAAATCTCTGTGAAGGAGTCCCACGGGATTCCCACTGCTCAAAGAAACTGCCAGGCTGAACGAGACAGATGGAGGAAAGAGGAACTCGGTAGTGTAGAGCACTTCTCCACCAAACAGCCACACTTGGGCGGCATGTGCCAGGAAGGAGCTGACAAGGAGATCCCCAAAGTTTTTGGACCTTCAAATAGGGAGTGTGTGAATGTGAGGAGCCCTGGGGGGAACAACAGCCCCCAGCTAATGGGGGTGAGCTACAGCCAGGATTCCAGGACCATTATCCTGGGTGTTGCACTTGTGAGGCTCTTGGGAGGAAAGGGTTAAAACCGGAAGATTGATGAGGAGGCAATAGTTTTGCTCAAAGTGACCTTGAAGCTGGGAATGCTAAAAATGTTGGTGTGGGAAAACACTATTTCTTATGCCTACTGTTGTTCCTCCGCTGCCTGTTTTGAGGAGGAGAATTCCTGTGTAGAGATAACACACTGTCAGGGACGTGATTTGTCGTAGTGAGGCAGGCAGCGAGCCCCCCTGCCCTGCTGCCAGCTAGGATGAACCAAGCCAAACGGAGTCTGTGTCTCTGTGGCCTGGCCTTGTTAGCGAGGTAATGAAACAAATCCACTCTTTGCATTTTGGCTGTGGTTTGAGGGCTGCCCGTGTTACCTGTATGTGTGAATTCACAGAGAGGGGGAGTGTGTCTGCCGCGCTGGACTGTGGCAGGATGTGAAGGCAAAGAGAGGCAGAGGCAGATGTTTGTGAGGCACAAAGATGTCTGTGGGAGAGTCTGATGGTTCTTGTTCAGCCGACTGGGTGGGCGAAGGCAAGGCTAGGCCTCACTCAGCTCCAAGGTGGTCAGGAAGCACCTGCCCAGGACCACCACACTGTGCACCTGCCTCTGAGAGCAGCTGTCTACAGCACTGAGGCTGAGTTCATCAGGAAAGATCAAACTCCTGTGCAGAGCAGTCCTGCAGCATTTGCCAGAGCCTCAGGCAGCTCCAGGCACAGGCCGCGGCTTCTGCGGGGCCACACCATGTCACCTCCCGGGACACCGCTGCTCTGCAGATGCAGGCTCCCATCACCCAGACTTCCAGCCCCAGGAGACTGCAGCAAAGCCAAGCCATGAAAGGGCAGCTTCCTTTGTTCCTTTATCATTCTTTTGCATTGCCAGCAAAAAACCCCATGAAACTTGAGGATGGTTTGCGCCATACTAAAGGAAAGGGACAGTGTGACCTCCATGTAAACCATCCACCACTTCTCTGACAGAGAAGCATTTTGGCCAGACGAAGCAGGCTGGATAGAGACAGCGGGTGGAGAATTACCCACTCCTCATACAAAAAACAGTATGTCACCTTTGAACATGCTGCTGCACATGCTTTGTGAGTGTTACGCTTGTTGACAATATCCAGTAGTGGGTTACATTGAAGCAGGCTTTACAGAAATAAAGGCACAAAATGATAAATGTAAATGTGAAAATCTAAGCTTCCCAGCTCCACTATTTATTGATGATTTAAACATTTTTCAACTAACTACTCAGAAAAGACTACTTTTGTGAACTGGTTCAACTGTGTCAGTCATCAAAGATAAAGGAAACAAGTACAGCTTTAAACTGGTGTTGTTAGGTGTGCTCTGAAGTACAAAGAGCAGTAAAGGATTACAGTGATTACACCAGACTAGGTGATAAGAACTTAATAGAAAAGTGATACCACAATCACCAACAACAAACACTGAAAGCAGGTTAGTGGGTAAACTACATATAGAGTTCCCAGCTATTACAGAAATACAAATACCACCTTTCTTTCCTGTGGCATTTTTCATAGCATATTTTATTAAGCCAGCTAAATCAAAGGTTTTAGAAGACAATAGTGTGAGAACACTTAGAAGAGGAAGATATGGTTCAGGTAATATTTGAAGAAAAGCCATGAAAGCCCAAATTATTCAGGAAGGCTATTGCAAAAGAGAGAAAAAGGAAAGGCTCTGTACTACAAGTATTGAACAGCCTCAACAGAAGTAGCAGAGCCTGAAGCTGGATGAAAGAAGAGCTCAGGGGTTAGGAGGGCCAGGAAGAAATGGATAGTAACCTTCAACTTTTGGTTAAGGCTAAAAAATAGTGTTGAGTTGTTCCTGGAATTAACAGGCTAAAACTTTTTCACCCACATCAGTATTAGTTACTGTAATTGGACTTTGAGGTTTGAAGCTGGGGCTTTTTGAGAATAAGTAAACATATATAGATGTTAACCTAGAGACAGTTCCTGTCCTAAAGACTTCCAGTCTAGACTAAAGGCATGAATCTGATGTGGAAAGCAGATAGGGATTGGGAGGTGTTCTGTTGACAAAAAATGTTGTGAAATAGATGGCACTGGAAGAGGAAAAGAATCAGTAACTGAAAAATTGGGAAGTTTGCCAATACATGGAACAAAATGCCTGCTGCCACCATACCTGTGACCTGATCAGGAAAACACTCAAAGAATGAGGCACTGGGAAAAGTCCAAATGAGAGGTGTGTAAAAGAACCATGGGGAAGGTCTCACCCTGAAGAAAATGCTGATGTAAATATGGAATGAAACCCAGGAGCCTTATCTTTATTGTTCTGCCTGCAGAAGCTCTGTGTATATGGGAGAGAAGGGAAGAAGAGTGCCACAATTAAACATACATGATAGCAGTTAGACATTGAGATTTCTTCATTTCACTGTCAGGCCATGAAGTTATGAGACTTATTTATTGACATATTTGGTTCCTGGTAATTATTAATGGGGTTAATGAAACCATGGCCACAACAGAAGACCACCATGCTAGGTACTGTATAAACACAGTAAAGTGTTTCCTGACATCATGTCAAGGGAATATATAATAAAAGAAAATAAAAAATGAAATAAAACCCTTTTTAATACATGACCATTCCAGTTCCATCAGCTTTTAAGTGTCATAGTAGGGAAAAGTTTGGAAAAGGAATTTTGAGGAGGCAGATAAATTTCAGGAGATTCCAGTTATTTCATGTGAAATCATGCCTCCAAAATTCTGCCAAGAATTATTACTGAAAGTTGTGCTTTATTGATTTGTTCTCTCTCCACTAATTCCCTTTCACTTGAACTGTCAACATAAAGCTGTCTGTTTAATTTTTGGTGATTATATATGTATACTCACACATATGCAAACTGTCTCTCAGGCTTACTCTAAGATTTCCAATAGATATTTATCTTCTTTGGATCAGATTTTTTTTTCTGGGGTCTTGGGGTAAAAGCAGATTGGCATTTTATAGATCTAAGGTTCAAAGCTCTGTTTGTACTTGCATATAGAGTAGAAAGAAGAAGTATTTTATTTTGCCAGTTTTTCAGCTTTTCTTTCTAGGTCTTTAAATATGCCAACTCTATGACCAGAATTACGGTGTTCTGATTTATTGCTTTCTTTTGTTGGGAGCAGCATTTGTTTGACTTCAGTTACATCACTCTTACTGGTATTCTCGCCATCTGTATCCCTTTATTGGCATCCAAAAGAAATAAGAGAAATCTCTTAGAAATTCTTCTAATGGGCATGAAAGAGCTAAAAATCAGCTGGGGATGATTAGCCTTGAGTGTGGGTGAGAGAAAAGATTGGCGGCACAGAAATGCCCCTTCCAGGTCTTTTCCAGAAGAGCTCCAGTGAAGAAACTCCTTCACAAGGCAAAAGGCTCAGGAAAATAACATCGCCTTCTCTAAACTCACTCAGGAGGCTTTGCCTTTGAATTACCTGCTGCTGACTGGAAGCAGACCACAATCCATCTGTATATCCCAGCACCAGTGTAGGTAGTAACCCCAGAGGTGACCGACTTCCCTCTCCTGATGTGGGAGAGAATCCAAGCAAAGAGGAGCGCCTAGACAGGACTCTACTGCCACTTTCTTTCCTACTATTTGTGTTGTAGGGAAAAAAAGGGAGAAGTTAAAGAAACTGCCCAACGGTCACAGGATGTCCTGCTGCATTTATCTGGCGATGCAGGCGAATGACTCACCCTAAATATTTGATGATCGGAAACTATTATGTTTTTCTTTCTTTTTCACGTTTCTTCCTGCAAATATCAAGCATTCAAACTCTGAAACACTGTAAAAGCTATGGTTAAGCGACATCTTAAAGCTATATGAATTCAAGGAAAGAATAAGGAAACTTTGTCCTTGAAGCTTATCACAGTCCAGAGAAAGTCACATGACAAGAATCTGCTTGCCCATCTCTGAAAGCTGTGCTACAAGAAAGCAAATGGTATCATCCCAATCACTGGCAAAAGTCCTGCCCAGAGCATATTCTTTGACATGGTTTATAGACTGAACCTGATTCTTTTTTTTTTTTTTTTTTTAATTTAAAAATGCCCCTGAATGCTTATCATGCCAGCCCCAGCTCAGAGCAGTATTAACAGCCTTAAGCTGTCCTCAGCTGGTGTTTTATGGAACCCAGTGCAAGGTTGCTCACCTGTGAGTGTCCAGGCTGCAATCGCTGGCACGTGGCCCGTGCACAGCTGTGGGGACAAACAGTGTCTGCTTCCTCCCTTTGTCACATCTCCTCTGGCCCAGCCTGGCAGTAGGGGAGGCTGAATCCCTGTCCCTGCTCCAAGAGACATATAAAGTAAACAGAGATTGGTTTTAAAGCCCGGCTGAGTACCACCCTGTACTGAGAAACAACCTGTCCAAAACAGACCAGGAAGGGAAAGACTACTATCCTCATTTCATACAGAAAAAGTGAGGAACTGTTAGGGCAACTTCCCCAAAGTCATGTGAGAAGTCCGCAAGAACGGAAACTATTTTCAAGGAGTATGTGTGTAACAGCCTAGGCATACAACATTTTCAGAGAAGAAGAGCACACGAGCCCTTCATTAAAGCTACAGAGAGAAGAAAGCACGTGTAAGTTGTGAGAATATCCAGTGCACATTGCTGTAGGCTGATTGTTAGCACACGCTTTTGGACCAGTAAAGGAGAGAAAAAAATCATAAAGGTGGCTGACTGGGTGTGAATTCAAAGACTGTTACAGGATATTTCATGAAGAAAAAAATTTTTTTGTGTGGTCATGTCTAAGAGGCAGCTAAGAAACATTGGGAATGATAATCCATGAAGAGTGAATAAAGGGTCAGAATTACCATCGGTGATTTTACTTACCTTTGGCATTTAAGACTCCATATTTATACAGCAATCACAAAGTGAGACATTTATATGTGATTTCTTTTCATTGTGTTAATGAAGTCAAGGTTATAATGTGGTTCCTTGATTACTATCAGCTGCGGAATTAAGAAAACATCAGATCCCATGACATCCACAAGGCTGTGAGGGTTGATAGGATTGTCTCTAAGCACACAGAACTATCTCTTCATACTATGCTTATTTTTGGTACTGAGCACTCAGTTATTTCTGGGTAAATTTTCTACCTCTCTCTTTGTTTATAAGAAGGAATTTCTCAGTGCTATGCAATAGAAATACAGATAGGAAATGACAGTTCCTGTCCCAGGGACAGGCAGAAGAAGAACAATTTAAGCATCTTGCTGGTTTGGCCAGGCACCGAGCACTGTTCTGACTTTCATCTCAGTTTTGGACCCCAGTACCATTTACATAGAAGTTATTGTTTTATAAAAATCCACTGTGTTATGCAAAGCAAGGCATAACTAAAGGCAGTCTAAGAATATCATAAAGACTCACAAAATCCATGTCTTAAAAAGTCCTTTTATGGGCCTTTTCCAAAATAATAGCTCCCTCAGGCTCAAATGTCTCATACCCAAGTAAAGATTTTGTTTAATTCATAACGAAGTTGATTTGTCTGCTAGATTGTTTCCCATGGATCAGTCTGTTCGCAAACACAAAACATACCGGCATCCAGCTGGGTGTTACTGCTGCCAATTTCAAGACAATAAATGGTTTAGTACTGAGAAAAATTCAAAACTTTTATTCCATAGAGCAATAAAAGCAGTAGACATTGCCTACTGACTCATTGCCAGAATAAATATTACCTACTGTACAAGTTTCCATTCAGATCTTTCATCAGGTCAAAGCACAATCACAGACACTATCAAGCTTTATTCTGCATTAAAAGGGTTTTCATGAATGACTGAAAAACTTTTAAACTGCATTTTCAAACATACTATTCATTGAATTTTAATGACCTAAAATCTCCGTGAGCAGCAGTGTGTAATGGGTTGGTGCTGTTCTCCTGAAGACAGGGGGTTTATTTTGGGATGCAGCCTTCAAGGAAGACTTAAACAGCTTCTTTGGCATTTCTGGCACCCCAAGACATGTGTTCTCAGCATGTAAAAAACCGAGGGGACGTGTCTGAACTCATCACAGCTACAATGCGGCCCCTAGCAGAAGCTAAGCCAGGAGCAGTATTTTGAGCTCGCTTTTATGATTTGGTTGTTGTTTGCTTTATTAATACACCCAATTACCTCAGAAAGGAGCACATATTGATGGTGTGCCGTAAGTGGACCATGGCTAGGTTAGGCTGGGGAGCTATCTCATAGTGTTGACAGAAACACTTGTTACAAATAGACCTGCTAGATATCAAAGAAATGTCCTAGAAAAAGGAGAATTTGTATATTTTTTTCCCATTAAAAAGCCCAACTATGTTCTAACCTTGGCATGTTTAAACCAAGAGTCCTTTTGTCATGGGTTGACACCCCTTCCTGCTCTTCAGGTTTTTCTTCCTTTTGGCTCTGTTTCCTGGAGGAACTCTTTCTGCATCTTTGGTAAAGCAACATACCAGTTCACAGCAGTTGGACCCCAGCTGGAGCGAGGTGTCCTGTGTGCCAACACACCCAGGCAGCCATCAACAGGCCTGGTTCTGTCCTGAGCTCCCAGATGGCCATTTCATCTCTCCTCACACTGGCAGTTCCATGGAGGATGCATTTGCTATGTAATTTAAGCTATTGCACAGATAGAAAACCCTCTATCGGCGATGAGAAAAAGAGAGGCTTTGTAATGGGCCTGGAAGGTGAAGACACTTGGTTAATAGCAAACCTAATGTACAAAGTGAGCTTCACAAAGGATATCTGCCAGCAGCTCCTTTATGTTTGTACTGTAAAAAAGTGAGCTGATGCTTCATCTGGCAATAGGAGAGCAGCAAACTTCTGGGTGAAAAGGTAAGCAGAGAAGTGAATGAGAAGCAAGTACAGTCCAGTGAGGAGAAAAACAGTTTATCTGATTAAATAGAGCTGGTTATGCCACAGTTTCTGGGCTCTACTTAACTTCCAATCATTAAAAAGGCAGATTTTGATTTTCTCTGAGAAAATTATATTCTCCAGACAGCAGGTAAACCATAAAATGCATACACAACCTCCTAAACAAAGCTTTAAAAATTATTCAGCCACTTCTTTTAGATAACCTAGACCTTTTTCCCCACTTTAATGCAAGTCCTTGTGGACCATCTTACACGATTTCCTATGGTCTGAAGTTTTTTTCTTTCTTTGGTTTGTTCTTCCTTTGAAATGCCCCTTTAGAGCTCTCTCCTGTGAAATACCACAATGTTTTCAGGGAAAGATTTTTCTGGTATAATAACCTACACTAAGCTTTATTGCAGGCAGTAGTGCCACACTACTGAATCCTCCCCTCTCTTTGCTCTGATTGACTTGCTCTGCTACTTTGCTTCCTTTTAGACCAGGCTCAGATATATTTTTTAAGGCAGTTTTTTAAAGCAAGATTTTTCTCAGCTCCACCCACTGCTCACCAGCTTTGTTTTCAGCTAGATGGGCATGCACAGCATTTTTAGTCTGCTCCAGACCGTAGCCTGGCAATGGTCACCAGTGTCTCCTCCCAGGGCTGGGAAATGTGTGCACAATTGGGAGGAAACACAAGAGCAGCCCAGGAGAGGATGATACAGAAGCTGTTCACTCAGGAAGCTTCAAATAAATGTGCTCTACAGCAATATGCTGTGGGATGGGTATTGCTTAGGGATTGCACTTTTATTTCGGACAAAAAGTTTCATTCTTTTGTAGGATACATCATTGGATGGGAGAGAACCTCTAAAGAAATAACAGGAATGAGCCGTGGAAAAGCTAGAGGTAGGAAAGATGGTCTTTGGGGCATTGAGAGTTAAAACTTTAAGGTTGTAATTTATTTATGGAAAAGAGCTAAGAGCTTTGAGTATATGGTAACCAGTCCCAGCTCTTGGAGCTATCGAGGTGGCAGAATCAAACTCAGAACTCTAATTAGTGTAACTGAAGAATAAGTATACTTATTATCTGATATAAAGCAATTTTAGAAACTCCCACAGTTTAAAAATAATAGTAATAACAGTAATTGAAAACATGAACTGACAAGTCACTAACAACCCATTATATCACAGCAGTGTGGAAGTTGTATCTTTACAAAGCACCTTTCTGTTGATCTCTGACACATACACACCCCAATGTGGTCTCAAGAGCTGTTGCACAGAAGATGTTAAAATATGTCACAGACCAACACCCAGATTGTGGTGTTTTTGCTAGGTATTTTTCTTTCTGGAACTCAGAAAAACTTACCAGTAGCTGGCTTCAAAAACACTGACTGGTTTGTCTAAACAAGTTTGTTCCTTGGTGTAAATCAAATCAACTGTTCTGAGCTATCTGGTTTTGCTTGGATCAAGACAGATGTCTTAGGCTTCTCTTATCTGGGCTCATATGAGATAAGACTAAAACTAAAGGACATGTGAAGCTAAAAGACTGGCCCAATTTATCACGCAGAGGAGTGATTTGGTGTGTTACACAGAGGCTCGTTGCTTAAGCTGGAAGTCTCAGGTAAGGACCCTCTCCCCAGGGAGCTGCAGCTGTGTCCTGAGCTGAGGCAGGCCAGGCAAGGGAGGAGGACACAGGCACGAGTCCCGTGTTGCTATTTCCTCAGCCTGCCTTGAGAGGGAAAAAAAGACAAAAGGATTTTCAAAGAAGCAAGAAATATAGTCAAATACAGACTGGATGCTGTAGAGAAAAAAAAAAA
>VYZQ01017806.1:106551-116560 GCA_013400655.1 Mystacornis crossleyi
AAAAAAAAAAAAAAGAAAGAAAGAAAGAAAGAAAATGTTTCTTTTCTTCCAGCCATTCTTGTCTTCATTTCATGGAATTCCATTTTTGGGAGTAGTAGCATGATGCAACTGAGAAAACAGCCACATAAAAATTTCCCCTCCCTATTCCACGTTGGCATTCAGCAGCTCTAGGATACCTTATCCTGTGGCTGCCCAGGGAGAGTGGCTAGCAAAGGAGGCTGGGGGAGGAAAAGGGAACATATTTGCATTCCTTGTGCTTTCTCATTTTGGAATTTTTTCCTGTCTAGTGCATAGACAGGTTTATAGAGAGAGAAGTACTGCAGATTATAATCCAGACTCTAATTAGCCCCAGAACTGACGAGCTGTCAGTCAGTTTGTCTTCCTACAGCCCTTCTGTGTGCCCTGCACCAAGATCAGCTCAGCCACATCCAGGCTTGCCATTTCCTCCAGATTTGTGCAACCTTAGAAGATGAGATCAATCCGGACCATCATCCTGATTTTTCAGTTTCTCGGAGGATCCTGGGGAGCTGGGGTCTGACTTTGTCAGTGTTCCCCGGGCTCTGCCCAGGGCTGTGATTTGCACATTTCCATCTGTGGACAGCCCCAGTGTGCTCACTGCCGCGCACCGTGCGGCTCCGCTGCGCTCTCTCCTTGTGCCTTTCCGGATCTCTGCCATCTGGCAGACCCCACTCACACTCGCAGCGCTCTCCGAAGAGGGTGACGGATTTGCTCGCCACCAGGCACACAAACACACACATTGTGCGGGGCTGGCTGTGTGCCCCGCTCCTCCCAGCTGAGTGCAGCCCACCCACTCTGTGCGTCTCAACCTGGATGCATAACCAGCTTAGTATGCAATAACAATTAATTCCTATTTCAAAACAATCTTGCCCTACTTGCTACTACTTCATTAATTTCTAAGAGTTGCATAATTTCTTTTCTGAGTTACACCCAGTAGCTCCCCTTCTGCCTTGCAGCTCCAGAGCTGTGTTTTTCCAAGCATCCATGGGCATTTGGGGCGTCACAAGATGGAGATGAATGGGAAAGAGAGGGAGTCACGGTGTGAGATAACCTATCTAGATAACTGTGGTGTTTACATAGCAGCATCTGGTATTTTAGGAAAACCTACGGCAGAGATATAATTAGCAGAATAATATTTATTAGCAAAATAATCTCTGAGCCAACATTCATAGGGGTAGGTAACATATCTGCAGCTCTCACATGAGGTGATACATAGATTTAGTCCATAAAAAATGCCATGGAACGGAAAGAAAAGAATTACAATTTTGGAGGCCTCCAGGATTTGGATGTTCCCTGTCCTGGGCTATGCCAGCCTTACTCCTGTTCCCAGTTGCCTTTTGCTGCTTCAAACCAGCCCTCACAGCTTGCAGCAGGATGCCCTACATCCACATGGACCTTGCCTGCCCCTGCTGGCACAGTCCCACCTGGGACTGCTGTTCCCTAGAGAACGAGATACAGGTAGTTCGCCAGCCAGCCTGACATCAGCCACCTCAAACTGAAACAAATTTTAAGTGAAAGAAAAGTGAAATTATATTGATATGCAAAATAGTACTGTTCAGTTGCTGCCTGTAGAGACAGACAGACATAGAAATAGGGAGAGGACAGATAGCTAGCAGTGATTTTCTTTTTTTTTTTTCAGATGCAGTTGGCTCTCCAGTTCTCCCAGCTAGTTTTGGGATGCTGAGCTGGGTGGGGTCCAGTCACCTGTAAGGTACTGAATTAAGGCACTGGGCAAGACACCTGTTATCACTAGTATCTCCAGGCTGGTAGCTTAATTTGGATCACAAACACATTTTAAAAATAGTTTTGTGGTTGCCCCCCTTACTGTGGCTCCCATTGCAGCACAGTGCCTGGAGTGCACGATCTGGATTCCTGACAGGGGAAACTTAGTCAGGTCACTCCAACCACCAATGCGCATGCGACCCACAGGAGAGAGTTAGAGCTGGTCTGTGATAAAACCACAGAGATGTGTGGCTGCGTGGGTCTCTGCACTGGCTGGTTTTCCTCTGCAGCTCCCTTCCCAGGCTGCTGCATGACTTGCTTATATGGGCCTAGCTGTAGAAACTTCTCCAGCACGGCTGGACACTGATTTTTGGATTGGAATCTGTGTTGCCCGCATAGGAAGGCAACATGACAGAAAGAAGACTGGGAATCTCTCCTTGGCTACAAGGAAGGGATTTGAGGGTCATGCCATCCATGGTACCAAGTAAACATTCAGCTAGAATAACCAGGTATCAGCGAGAAGTCATGACTTCAAAACTTCTTACACATTTCTTACTTACTGCACTATTGTTTACTTGCAGCTCTGTGGGTTAACCCCCCATGCTCTTGACAAATCCATTTTACAGTGCAAGCAGCAAACTGCAGCACTGTTCTTTTCTCCTGTGGTCAGAACACTAAGTTCTCACACCCCAGAAGGTAAGTGCCAGACACATTTTGACTTGTTTTTAATGGTGGTCTAACCAGGAAAGGACAGTGCAGATGCTAGCCTGCCTAGACGGGGGCTGGCCACTGGCTCCACTGCCTCCTTCCCCTGGCTTTCTTCAGAGACCCATGGGGAGCTCAAAGTGTTTCAGATGCTGTAAAGAGGGTACCTGGTACCACCCTGCTGCCTGTTCTAGTCACACTGGCCAGCTATTCTTTAACCCCAGCATAGGACAGCTGGCTCCCAGGCCTAGCAGTTGAAGCATCTGTGGTATTTTTCTTAAAAAAGCAGTTTGCCTGGTGTGCTACAGGGATTGAGAGTCCTGCTGTGCCCAGCATGGAGCAGCTTCTGCTGCTCAGCAATAAGCTGTGGAAATTGATAGTGCTGGTGGGGATCCTAGCATTGCCACTCAGGATGTGGTCTCAAAAACATGACTTGATAGCTGTCACCAAGGTCATCTGATTCCTTTCCTTGAGCAAATGAAAAATAAAGATCCCTTCACAGCCCAAAAGGCAATACAAAACTCTTACTACAGATGAAGAGAGGAAAGGAAGGGGCAGTGTTAGCTTAACATAACCTGGACTCCAGCAGGAATTTGATCTTTTCTTAATCCTGATTTATCGAAGTTACTGCAAGTTGTCATGGATTTTTGCCATTCCACTTTGCTGACGATGGTCCTGCAGCTGTGAAGGGTAGCAGCACCTTTAGCACAAGCAAAAACTGTGCAGTAATCCCGGTCTGCTCCCAGGCAATCCCTCAAGCACCTGCAATAGCCTGGGCACAACAATCTGCTGCTTCTTTCTCTCTTAAAACTCATGAACTTTTTGCAGGACCAGATAAATGATGATCTGTAAATTCTGGCTCTTTTTATTTCTCACCCAAACAGGTGACTTCCAAGATGGGACCCACTGGTCCTTGGAATTTCCTCTCCTGGAAGTTTTCCCAGGTCCCTAATCCCTGTCACTTATCATGTCTGTCAGCATGCTCTGAGCTGGCCAGATACTCACGCTCACTTCCCTCATGGCTCAGAGAGCTGTCAAACAGCTGCTCTTTGCTGGTTCCTTCTCTGGGCTGAGTTGAGATCATCATGAATCATCTAGGAGTTTTTGCATCTTCTGTGCTGGCATAGCTTTTCTTTCTTTCTTTCTTTCTTTCTTTCTTTCTTTCTTTCTTTCTTTCTTTCTTTCTTTCTTTCTTTCTTTCTTTCTTTCTTTCTTTTTCTTTTCCTTAGTTATCTGGATTGTTGTTTTTGCCAGTTAAACTGGATTAGATTATTCTTGGCAGACCTTGATTCTGCAGCCTCTGCATCCAGTTTTGAACTGCTATTCTACTTGCAGAGCAACTAAATGATTTCTTCACTTTAAATTTTTAGAAAAAGCGACAATAATTTTGGATTAGGTCATTCTTCTCATTAACAGAGAAAATAAACATGCAAGAAGTCAGACTGTTTCCAGCTTCAACTTATTTATTCTAAATGCTTTGATCTTTAAACAAAGCTGATAAATCAGAGCAGCAGCACGGACAAGCAGCATGGTCAATCCAAAATGCTGAAAAGTCATGTCAGCTGCTGTCTCTATGCCTCAGGCCAAAACATGAGGTGAACCTGCCTACAAAGCAATTTAAAATTAGTTACATTTTGGACATTCTTATCTGATTTCTGAACTATTGTAACTCATACAGATCTTGTTTTGATGACAGCTGTTTTATTGGTTTTTTTTTTTTTTAACTGCAAGGACTACAGATTTATTTTTCGTTGAAGCTTGGGGTTTTTTTTTCAAACAATGCTCTTTACAAGCTGCAGAAAAAAAAAATCAAAAGACTGCCAGTAAAGTCACAAAACTTGGCATTAAGAAGCAAAAGTGGACACAAGCAGTGTGTCTTGTAGAAGCCACAGCCCAGGCACTACGGCCTTCAGCTCTGCAGCCTGAGCACAGGCCCTTTGCTCTATCCTGCTCCCAGTACTTGGATCACTCTGGAGCCATCAGGAGCCCCTGCATGTTGGTGTCCCACTCTGCATTACATGACCACAAGGGTTTTTCTCAAGCCTGACTCTACCAGCACCTCTTCCTGGCAGGGTTAATGAATACCCTGGTGGGTAATTTCTGTGTAAGGTCTAGAACTCCCACAAGGCTCATTTTTCTTGTGAGAACTGGCCTTTTCAGTGTCAAAACCCAGCACTAAACTCTTCCTGGACCCTGGTTTCTCCTGCAGGAGGAGCCCAGAGTTCCCCACACAGCTGCTTCCTGGGGAACTCCAGCTTCTGTTTGGGGGACCACTTTCCAGAAGTACAGATGTGAGCCTGAGCTACAGATAGCACTGCATCTGCTGGGAACACCCAAATGTTCTGGCATCTGAGGGAACCTCTTGGACAAGCTCAGCTTCAGCCTTCATCCCCGGAAAGCATTCCTGCACTAGAACAGACATTGGGACAGGCAGTCGCCTGCAAGTGACCCTCTGGGGCGATGGGCTATGCCAGTTTGGAGCTCTCCTAAACAAAGCTGTCTGTGTTTAACCTTCCCAGGCAGACTTTCAGATTAAGTTCGCGCATACTGGGAAAGCAGAGCGTACAATTTGCTCCCCTGTTTGACATAATCATAGGCTGTCCCGGTGCCTGGAACAATTTAATGAATACCTTAGGACAGGTTTTGCTGTCAGATCACAATACTGCCTTTCACAAAAGCTCTTGCCACTGTTACCATCACTGTATCTGACACTGTGACAACGTGAAAGACCCCCCCAGAGGGCTAGCTAGTAATGCAGTGATGTGATAAATGTTTTTATTCAACCTGCATCAATCTGTGATAACTATGCAGAGGCCTATCCTATTTAGTGTCCGTTCTTCGGCCATATTTTTAGGATAAAATTCTAGGGAAAGGCATTTCATTAGTTCCTGAACACCAAAGGCACACTGTGAGCCCTTGCACTCACATTTACACAGTGCTAGAGCTCTGGTGCTGCCATTGCACTCCTCTAATAAACCACAGGGGTTTCACAAGAGGGTTGAAGCACAGCCTTGAGAAAAAGGAAGAGAATGAGTAAAGGGCCACAGAGACAGGAAGAATCGCGCTGTCATCAACCCAGACTGCCTCCAACAGCATTATTTTTTCCTCAGCAGTCTGAGAACCCAGAAACCCAGAGCAATATTCTGCATTTTCAGTAAAGCCTGTGCTGCTGGGGAAGCACCTTGAAACTTGCTCTGGTTTTGGAACTTTGCAAGGTGGCAGGCCAAGACCTCAGAGATGTGAGGAAAGCAAGAGCTCAGAAAACACATTTGCAAGAGACCTGAAGAAGGGTCCACAAGGGGCTGGCTGCAAAATCAGACTCCCTGACGCCCTGTTGTGACACATGCTAAAAAGACACTGATCCTTGGGTCTCTGTATGGAGAAATCCAGGGCTGACCCTTAGGCGGCAGGGATGTTGCAGGGAGTGTTTTGCGGAGCTGCATGCCCAGCTCGACTGGGGATTCCCCTGGGCAAAGAAAACCTTGAGCAGAGCCCAGTGCTGCCAGGGCTCCCAGGTGGGCTGCTGCTCTCCCCACCTCCATCCTCGGCAACAGCCCTGCTCACAGCATCAACAGGCACCGCCAAAACCTCAGGCATTGCTAAGAGACACCACATCGAGTAGAAGCAGAAACCAAACCCTGTGGGGGACAAGTCCTGCTTGCCCACAGCTTTCCCTCATGCCTCCTCCCTGCGTGGTTGCAACTCAGATCTTCAGAGCTTGGGTGAATCTCCAGCCTCACTAGGTTCAGTCACTTGAGCTGGCTTTAGCCAGTCCTATTGCTTCCTTTCAGCTAGCCATGTGGCCACTCCTGTGGCCTCACAAGTAACAAGGATTTTTTGGCATTTTTTATGTTTTTTGGTTTTGTTTCTTTTTTTTTTTTTTTAATGAAAAAATTTGGGTGTTTAGGGGATTTAATTTAACTGAATCAACATAGCATCACTCTTACATGTACTTCACTGGAGTGTGCATATTCTTAATACTCTGCCCAGATGGAGCAGGCTGAACCACTCGACAGCTTCATTGTCCGACAGCTGAAACAGGACAGGGTCTGAATTGATTTCAAGCCTGGTTTTAGAGCTTTAGAGCGGCATTTAGTCCGCTGCCACTGCAACACACACTTAAACAGTATCTCTTCTGCCTTCATAAAGAAATCTAAAACTTCTTCACCACTGAAAAATCAACTTTTTGTAAGTATTCTGGACCTCATTCATTCAAAGACCTGGACATTCAACTGGCAGGAATACTAAGTATCTGTGTTGGAAAGGCTACACCAGCAACAGTAAATCACGGTACTGTAAGTGAAAGGATTCCCCCCTTTCTTGGTATTTTTGGAGGTGAGAAGGTTTGTGCACAAGGGGAGGACAGTTAAAGCAAACAGTGACTATGAGGCATATGACAGCTGAGAGCAAACCATGTGAAAATAACCCAATTTTCTACTGATTCGTTCAATGAGTTACTGCGAATAATTTTTTCCTTCTGCTGTTTACGGGATTTCCCTCTGCTAAATGTTACCATGGTCACTGTGGTGTAACATTAATTTGCTTATATAACCTCTGAGCTGCATGTATAGACCCAGATGTTATTTCAGAAATACTACACTTGGGGAAGAATTTCTAAAACCTGTACATGAAAATTTCATGGAACAGTTAATTTTTCCTCTTAACACTAATGGGGCCTCATTCAGAGAAGGGCACAGTGCCGTCCTACCATGAAGAGATAGTTGCTCAGCCCTGCTGATGCTCTGCTCTGGTCCCCCTGAACCTGCAATTAAGCTTCAGCGTTGCAATGTGCCTAACTTCATCTTCCATCACTTCTCTTCATGCCATGCACCAGAAAAAGAAACTAATGGGCTTAAATTAATGTTGGATTTAATTAATATAAACCTAAAGAGATTAGGGGCTCAAGAGTGTACTGGAAAGCAGAATTCAGTATGTGTTTACTCCATGTAGTCCAAGTACAATTTAACTTTGAAAACAAAAATCTGCATTTTTCCTGTACCTTATTTTGTGACTTAAAATGGGTAAAATATCAAACTTCTCTGAGTATTTACAGCAGCAATATAACTTCTTTTTTGCCCAATGTATCATTTAAAAAACACTACTTAAATTCCAGAAGGGTTTAAAACACTGGCCATGAGCTGTCCAGAAATTTAACTGGGTCTCAGCCCTTGTTAATTTTTATGTCCAATATAATGCAAAATAACATTTTATAGCAAGTCATGACTGAAGCTCTCTTCCATGAAGTGTTGGTTGAAATTATTAACAAAAAACTGAAAGTACTCACAGATGTATTTTAGGCTCAACAGACTGGTAGATTCAAAGCCCTGGGGAACTTCACCAGTCCTGTGCAAGTGGGAAGTGAGGGCAAACATTTATCACAACCCAGCAGAGCGCATTCTGACTTCAAGTTGTATTAAAAAAAANTTTTTTTTTTTTTTTCCTTTTTGGAAATCCATGCATTTATTCATGAAATTCAGTCCTTCATTAAAAAAAAAAACAAAAACAAAAACAAAAAAACAAAAAAAAAAAAACAACCAAACCCCCCGCTTTTGTCCTCCTTGGTTAGAGAGAGGAACAGCTATGCACAAAGATATTCTGCTTTTGATACTCCATGTGCTTGCAAAGCTCAGCAGAGACCTTTGAGAAATTGCTCCTTTTTACCATTAAGTTCATTATACTGGAAATAAACATTCAAACGGGTAAATGCTGTACCTTTTATATTTTAGCTTCCACATTTTGTATACTGGGCACTGAACAAAATCTAACTACTTTGCAGAAGGTAAAAGTAAATTCACAGGCATTTCACCCTCAGGGCTTCCTTTTATAGGAGTAGCATCAGCAAGATCTCAAAATGCTTCTAAAGCATCTCCTTAACTTTAGGGAGGAATAGAAGACCAAGTAATAAGACAAGGGTATTTCTACAAGCAGCAGTAAGCCAAATACAGTAAAATTTTAGTGTACAGAGTACTGTGACATACACAGTATAAATTAATCTATTATTCATTCAGCCTCATGACCTTCTTGGATTTTTGTTTGTAGCTTGCAGTGAAAATCTAACAGCATTACTACATTCACATGCCACTGCCATAGTACTTAGAGCTCTTGTAATATTAGCACTCTTGCCAAACTCCCCTACAACCTAACAGGAAACTTCTAAGAAATATTATTTCCTTAATAATTCCCTTTAAATACTGTTGCAGAGCCAGCATGAGACTTCTTCCTTGCTGTAGCACTGTGGCAAAATGCAATGATCCAAATTAGCCAAAGTTATCTTCATGAAATACCTTACATGAAGCATGGATGTACCAGGAACAGTTCAGCACTTGCTGGGTCTGGACTGACAGCAACGCTAGAAAAAAGCTATTTCCCAAGTGCTATTTTACTGCATTGCAAACTTGCACTGAGTCATAACAATCCATACACACACAAACACTTTGGTCTCTTTGACCGTTTTGAAGAGTTGGATTTCATTCCTTAATGGGGAAAATAGATCCTCTTATTTGGTTATTCTACAGTTATTCTAGTTTTCTTGGATAGCGCTATAAGTGGTTTAGTGCTTAGTTTCTGCTGCCTTCAGCATCCTGCTGCACTCAAAGTGGAGGAGAAGCAGCATTAATTTATCTTAGAAATTATTATTCCTACACTCTTACCTCAAAAAACAAGCTCAACATTGAGCTTTGGGACTTAATGTGAAAGTATTTCAGTGAGAGCACCATAGCCATGCCCCAGGCACTTCTCACCTGCCTCGTCTTCTGCTTGGAGAACTGAACAAAGGCCACTCTTCCCCTCCAAACTACAAGTGGGAGCAGAGCCCTCACCAGGAAAAGCTGGGTTCCCTCTGCCCTCCCTGAAGCCTGTGAGGATCCAAAAGACCTAAAAAAGAGGGCGGACAGAAACCCGTCTGCTTACTGATACAAACCTCCAGGCAGGAGGTTTCTTCAAAATATCTTTGCCATGAAGAAGAATGGCAAGGAGATACAAATGACAACACCCAGGGGATAGAGTCCCACCTCCAGATATGAACATACCCAGGTCTCTCTTTGAGCTGCAACAAGCCAGAGCACTCACTGGTATTAACGTGTGAACCGTCATCCTGCAAAGAAGACCTGAAAAGGTTTCTCAGTGAGCATGGACCGAGGGAGGTGGACTGGGGTTAACCACTCATGGTGCACCTGATCCTCTAGTTGCACCTGATGTTCGGATGCTTTTGCTTCTCAAGCACAGACAGCAGCTCCTGACCCCAGTGGCTTTCAGGTGATTCTTCTTGATCCTCTGGATGCTCAAAACCAGAGCAAGCACAGAAGTAGCACATGTGAGAGTTACAAAGAAATCCTGAACCCCACTTCCACGGGCTGGGCTTGAACCTTGCAAGACTGCATTTCATAAAGATCTTTCTTCACACATTCATAGCTTTTCTACATTTACAGTTTTGTCAAAATTATTATAAAACATTTATTGACAGTAGCAATAAACAGAAAAAATTTCTGTAAACAGAAATTAAAGCAGAAAATGGCTTTAAGTCATTTTTGACCAGTCAGCTGTACAAAAGCTTAAGCAAAGCAGC
>VYZQ01017806.1:116682-156748 GCA_013400655.1 Mystacornis crossleyi
GCGGACAGAAACCCGTCTGCTTACTGATACAAACCTCCAGGCAGGAGGTTTCTTCAAAATATCTTTGCCATGAAGAAGAATGGCAAGGAGATACAAATGACAACACCCAGGGGATAGAGTCCCACCTCCAGATATGAACATACCCAGGTCTCTCTTTGAGCTGCAACAAGCCAGAGCACTCACTGGTATTAACGTGTGAACCTTCATCCTGTAAAGAAGACCTGAAAAGGTTTCTCAGTGAGCACGGAGCGAGAGGTGGACTGGGGTTAACCACTCATGGTGCACCTGATCCTCTAGTTGCACCTGATGTTCGGATGCTTTTGCTTCTCAAGCACAGACAGCAGCTCCTGACCCCAGTGGCTTTCAGGTGATTCTTCTTGATCCTCTGGATGCTCAAAACCAGAGCAAGCACAGAAGTAGCACATGTGAGAGTTACAAAGAAATCCTGAACCCCACTTCCACGGGCTGGGCTTGAACCTTGCAAGACTGCATTTCATAAAGATCTTTCTTCACACATTCATAGCTTTTCTACATTTACAGTTTTGTCAAAATTATTATAAAACATTTATTGACAGTAGCAATAAACAGAAAAAATTTCTGTAAACAGAAATTAAAGCAGAAAATGGCTTTAAGTCATTTTTGACCAGTCAGCTGTACAAAAGCTTAAGCAAAGCAGCGGTCAGGGAGGCTGGGGTTGGAAGAATCCACACGGAGTTCAGGAGATGTCATGCCTTATTAGATCACCAAAATAAGCTGTTATTGTCTTCAGTTTGTTATTGAGAAAATTTTGTTCTATTTCAACCTTCCCTCCTGGCCCTGCTAAGGAAGCCACCTGAAAAACAAAGAACAAAAAGTAAACCAATCAATGCACAGGAAAAGTGGCAAAAAAAGCGCACAAACAATCACAAAAAATTATCTCTGCTCTGTTAATACCGGTGGAAAACGTTCCTTGGCAGCTAATGCCTCTGATCCTCTTTTTATGTCTCCTTTTACGCACAGAAGTGGCTTGTGGCTTGTGACTGAAAAACCCTCCTCACCCAAATCACGAAAATAAGAGGATTTCAGAACCAAAGAGAAATACTCAGAACTTGACATGCTGTGCCGAGGCAAGAGATGCTAAACTCTGGATTGTGGGGTACTTGGCATTTGAGACACCCAGGTGTAGCAAAAAGCAAGCGGTAAACTGTGCTTGAAAGAAGTCACATCTCAAATTTTGGGGGAAGAGTAAAACCGATTTTAGTAATTAGAATTAGGAAGCATAAAGGTTGCACTGAAGAGTGGCAGGGCAGAGGGGAACAACGCAAACAAAACCAATCCCCACGCAGGCAGAGAAACTCACAAAAAAAGTCACAGTTTGTTGCTGCTATTGAAACCAAAGAAAAAGCTGCTGTATGCATTGGAGTCACAGGCAGTGGTGAGGGCAAGGCTGGGGCAGCAGTGCCTCTGCAGCCTGGGGAAGCCTGTCAGGCAGCGCCGGTCCCAGCTTTGTGTTTATGATCACTGGAGTGAGAATTTCACCATTCATGCTCTGTTGACTGAGCCCGGTGCACACCTTTAATGCTTAATGATTACGGACAGACAGCATTTCACAGCAGACTTTGCATTTTGGACAGGAGCATGTGATACTCTCCCCTCTCCTGTTCCTACTCAGGATGCCTTGTACGATGCCTCTGAGGGATAACAGCTCCCAGGCCATCAATTCCTCATCAGGAGAGACCGCGCAGTCAGAAGGATCAGCACCAAAACTGAACATTGTCTGTTTTTCCCCCTCCACTTTGGACCCTGAGGACCTGGTGTGTGTGTGTGTGGGTCCCTGCTCCACAGCCAGTTCTGCTCCGTGCTGCCATTCCCCCAGGCTGCTGCAGGAAAACTATTTCTATAGTTCCCCATGCAGGGAAACTTCCTTGGCAGACATAAAGTTACCAAGGTCTACAAGCCTGCAGTAGATTTTAACTGATCTTTAAACTGAGATGATATTAGCAGCTGAAACGTTAAGTTCAGACTGTGTTACTAACACTTCTAAGGCCCCTTGAGACTTGACTCTGTCGTGCAGTCAAGGTTTAAATATAAACATGCTGAACTTCCTCTATTTTACTGCGAGCAAAAAACCAGCCTACTATCAAGAGAGAATAACAGAATAATTTAAATTACACTTTGAACCTTTACTGACTTGCTCAGAAAACTGCCACACTTATCTAAATCAAGCATTTACTTTTTCGATTTGGTTTTATTTTCTCCCTTTTCATTTTTCTGTTTCTTCAGACAAAAACAAAAGCGTGAGCTGTTTCTTCATCCTTCAACTTCTGGGGATAGGAAAAAACCACTCTGCGTTCTTGTCAGAGAGGAACCTGCCACTTAAGTAAAAAAACAGAGGCTGGCTGACTTATAAATAGCACAAGAATCTGAAATTGGCAAGTGATCAGGAATGCTAATTTTACAACTTCTGTTCTTACTTGAAATCTGAAAAGCATTGTAGGGTGATCCATAGTTTTTCTAGGAAGATGTTAACTTTTAATTTTTTACAAATAGAAGCTGAGATGTCCCTTCCAGAAAGCATTAAGAGGCTTTGCACTTTATAGCTGATGTCAGTTAAGTATTCTAAAATATTAATTGGATTAGTCAACTTAATATAAGAATATTAAAATTACTGTCTTGGGGTTATGCACTCCTGCTTTCTGGGCACAGTTTGTGTCACTAGCATACCTAAGTATGACTAATGCACTGATATTAAACACTCGTGTTTACTAAATATTTCTCTTAGAAGACCAAGCAAAAGAAGATGTTCCTACAGTGACGGGTGGTGTCCACCAAAGGACAGCTGAGAATGTACATATGCTGTGTCTGGTCTCTAAGTGTTAAACCCGGGATAACTATGACTAATTTTAAACAACAACTACAAGTATTTGATAAATCCAAAGGTGACAAAAATTTAAATAAACACATGGGAATAAGCTCTGCAGTGACAGATCTGGTACCGTACGCTGTTTAACCCACCCACTATTCAGAGGAGAGAAATGCAAATCCTCTGTGACAATGCTTAGTTGTAAATTGCTGGAGGTTGCAAATTCAATTACGTAGGAGTTGCCAAGTTTTCCTCGGCAGGGCTCAGTGAGCCCTGATGGTGTAGAGAGGGAAGGCTGCCACACACCAAGCTTCAGAAGGTGCCGGGCTGGCAGAGGGACACCCTCTAAAAATAACAGCAGATTAAGGAATGATGCTTTGAGAAAAACGAAGGTGCTCAGCTATTTTTAGAGATACTGACAAATATCTCCTGTTTCTGCAGTGCACTACAACGGTGAATACAGAAAGGCTTCTTAATTTCTTTTAAAAACTTGACTAGTCCAAAATTTCTTTATTTTGCATTTTCCTGTGTACATACAATGATTCCCTGCTGGCAACTCTCCTTCTCCTGGTTTATTCTTTAGCTCAAAGCCACAGAACTTGGGTGGACAGATATTGCCTCCTTTGCTGTGCTGCTGCCCCTAGGCAGAGGTAAAGGCTGCAGCTTCAGTTAACACCTCCCTGCATCCCTCTCACCTGGATGCTTCATCCTTCAGTTCAGCAACTACTGCTAAAGAGAGTCCACAGCTACAGCCACAGCCACAACACAACAAAAAAGCAGCCAACAGGTTTGGAAAGGAGACATCAGAAAAGAAAATATGAAAAGAGAAACAAACACAGAAGATTATTTCAGGAGCACAAGTTGCTTGAGGTGTAAACTTCCTTTATATTCTTCAGGTGTATTTTTGAACTTGAAGGTTTTCCTGCTGGTCTTGCAGAGGTTTTTTGATTTTTTTAATCATACTGAAATTTCTTTAGTAAAGTAACTTCCTTCTGTTCCAGCTACCACCTAACATAATCATGGACAAAGAAACATCATCATTTTTTCTCCCCTCCTAGAAAGTTTTCTGAGGTATGAGAAATACAAGCTTTTTAACTTGATAGGCAGTCACACAAGGATACTGTGGATCAATTAATTTTATAGAATACTAGTAAAATGAAAAATCCCCTCCCCATGCATCCAGCCTAAAAGCTAAGGGGAAAAAACCCCAACCCACTTGAAAAAGAAGGCAATGGTATTCTTTACACTGAACATAATAAAATGAAATGCTCTCAGGCAGCATTTTTGTAAATGTACAGGTACGCAGGTGAATTATGCCACAGTCACAGTGGTGCTGCCACCCTTTGACAGGCCAGACATTTAATTTTTTTTTTCTAACTTCATGTAGGCGAACTACAATTCAGTATTCAAGCTGTATGAGCTTTAGGAAGACTGAAGTTCAGAAATATCACTCTAGCTTGGTGTATGCTGTGGGTAACTTCTGGCTTTCTATCAAGGAGAGAGTGAGTTTAAAGTGGGCTGCTAAAAAACTGTTGTTATTAACACAATAGCCACAGCTGAAATATATGCAATTATATTAATTTGTTAAATATGTTAATAACAAATATGTTAATTAGAAATTAACAGCCTGCAAAACACATCAACCCACGGTCTTTTACCTGCCAACTCCCCTAATACCCAAGCATCTTAAAAATACTATCAAATTAACCTCTGTTCATTTCCTGGCCGCTCACTCCCTGCTTTGCTCATTGTTCTGTTTACTCCTAAATAAAGATGACTCTGCTTGGCAGGACCTCTTTGGCTAGGTCTCCAGTTTAAAATCATAGTTAAAAGAGAATTCAAATAAATAAAGGTCTTTTTACCCATCTTTACACTCCCTTCATCAAGCAATTATTTTTAACAAATGGACCTTCACAAATAGAAACACAGCAAATGTTTTTCCATCCAGGCAGTAGAACTGCAGATGGAACAAGGCCTTGGTGTCTAACTTCCAATTGTCTCAAAATGATTGATGGAGATGAGGTGGGAACAAAGACAAGAAAAAAGAAAAGTACCAGCATAATGTGTATGTTTTGTAGGACTATCAGGGTCCAGAATGCTTTGCTTAATTCTAGGCTCATGAAACCACTCTGCACTAGACAAGAAACAAAAAGCCGTTCCTATATTCTGGTAGTATTTGAAATATAAGCCAGGTCTGAGACATCAACATTTAGGACAGCAAAATCTCCAACAACAGTACAGTTTCACAAAATGAGGCATAACTACCACAAACAACAGTATGCCTGTCCTCAAAGCACGGTGAAGTTTTAAACAATCACTAACGCACAATCCACTATCTGAGCCACTAACCACACATAGGCAACATAAATAATAAACTCCCGATTCCTCACTACTCTGTATCCCAAACCTGGCTAGGCTGGTAAAGATGGTGATGTGGTAATCTGCCTCACAACATACCAGCTCACCAACATTTTAGGCTGACCAGTTTACCGGGGGGAGCCATCATGCATCCTGACAACATTCTGACCACCAGTGTGAGACCAACAGTAACTAAACACAACTTCTACAACGAGATGAAAAGAATAAATTCCACCATTAACAAGAAGGTCCTACAACAACAAATTGCGGGTTCTTCCTTCTTTGCTGCAAATATTAAGATTCAGAAGTATTATCTGGTACAGAAAAGTGTCTGTGAAAGAGACTGGACTACCTGGGATGACTCCTTGTCCCAGAGGTGAGTACACACTTCCCACTCTGCCCAATGAGGCAGAGCACATCTTGCTGAACACTTCACAACTTACATTTATGAGCTACATAACAAGCAGTAATAAACATAAATTTTTTTAATGTACGTGCACACACATATATATTATTCCTAATTATTCCTAAGTAGAAAGAATATTGTGAAAGATTAATTCAACCTAAAAACAGACCTGCACAAGTTACAAACTTCCTAACAAAATACATGTTTGTAACCAAGGAGATTTGATGCAATTCACGGAAATCTTTTTACATTTCTTGTAAATGAACCAACCATATTGCACTGGTTTGCTGCTCCCTCTCGAGGCAGAAGTACAGAAGTTCACTTCTCTTTGACCTAAACTTCATTCATTCTTTTAAGGGAATTCCAAGAATCCCATTTCTCTCTACGTGACCAACTCTACACAGATGTGGCTGTGCCTGCAGAAGTAGTAAGTGCTGTTTTTGCAATAAAATCATGTGGAACCAGGCTGGATATCTTACCCCCAAAAAGGCAAAGAACACCAAGTCCTCTGACACAGCTAGGTCAAGCTCAGCTACCATGTGCTTTCACTCCAGCAGCAGGATCCCTATATGCCTATTCTATGTTAGCTATCTAACAGTGATCTAATAGCTATCTTCCATAAAAAGTATGCATTTTCCACTAAATTTGAACCACCTTAACTAATGGTTAAACAGTATTTTTATTACGAGGTTGCTTCTAACTGCTGGACTTGTATTTTTTTTCTTTATTTTGCTGGAGATTCACAGCCCTAGAAGTGTAGTGGCAGTAAATCCAGAAACTTAATTCTTAAATACCGCCAGAGGTTTTGGTAGCCAAACCCATAACCAGTCTCCTGTGGACCAGAGTATCCACCAAGGTCAGGTTTCGAACAGTCGTGTCTGCCACACCTTTGTCCATACAGGTTGAAGACACTTCCCTAAACAGTGGGCTAGATTCACATCCAATGTCCCCCTCTCAGATCATCAACCTTTTGTTTTTTTTTTTTCCTTATACTGACACAATTTCTAAAGAAAGGCATGAGGAGCTGATTTCCCTCCCCAAGAGTAGCTCATAGCCTTCTCACTCAGCTGAGAAGAACTGCTCCCTTCTTTGCAAAAAGCTGCAAGACATAATTAACATAGCAAATACACAGAGGAAACTAAACCAGGCACTCAGGGGAGTTGTTAGTCATAGGACTGCTTTAAAAAACCCAACTTCTACCAAAAATCCCTAATACAAAAAAAACCCACAGCAGTGCCACAAATTCTGGGTTTATCACGAATCACTGCAATGCAAGCAGCCCATATGGAACCACACACCTGTGTGGACACCATCAGTAGCACTCCTGGTGGTGTGACATTTATGTCTGATCTACTCACTAGTGAGAGCAGTGACTGCAGGCTGTAATTTCCTGCAACTCCTTCATAAACTGAAAGCCATAAAAGTCTGGGACTCACCAACTTATCAGATAGTGAGTGCTGGTTAAAGTATATTGGGTTATGATATTTTTATAATGATGTATCTGTCTGGCAATTGGCTTTGAAACTTCAGCAAGAAACTGCATTCTATTGCTTTACGAAGAAACAGTGCCAAAACCATCGAAATAATCTACTGCCATTTCTAAATATATCAAAAGTACTGCAAACACAGAAACCACTTAACAGAAGGGTCAAACTCAAAAACCCCAAATACTCCACATTCAGCTAAACAGACTTAAAAGTCTTATGTATATGCTTATAATATTTATGTTTTAAGTCAGCTGAGCATTTTGTTCACTACCAAGACCTCATCCAGTAACACACCTGGTTAATATCAGCATTCCGAGGCAGAAAATACACAATATTGTTGGTGATCTTCTGGGAGAGCCTGAAAATTTCAAATGTAAAAGCCAGTAAAGGAAAAAACAAGAATGGGGAAGGAAAAGTTTCTCTATATTCATTAATTTTGAAAGTATGTCTCAATTTCAGCTATTATGCAGTTAAATTATAATTAGTCTTCTGAGTGTGTGAGTAGGATTCTCTTCTGAAATGCAGACAATATTATTGACTAAATGCAGAAACTATTTCAACATTAATGCCTTAGAAAGTAGAAAAAAGTCCCCAACACTCACTTTTTATGAAAATTTAACCGAACTTCAGGGAAGTATTTGAGAAATTTGAATGTAGTGTGCAGCTAATACGTTTGGTTTACTTTTTTTTTTAATCCATTTTGTGGAATCTCTCACACATGCATACAAAGATTTTCTTACAAATATGGCTACATTTTAGCAAAAAAAGGGAACAAATTAGATTATTCTCAGACAAAAGAAACTCCACACTTCACATATGATGAAACTATTATGTTAATACCTTCCCAGATGAATGAGTGCTCAATATCACTGTTAATAAACTAGTATGGAATTCTATATATTAATTAAAAGAGTTAATATTTTCCTTGCACTCTTCTGTGATTTCCCAAGTCACCAGCAGGTGCTATGACTGAGAAGAGCTTTAGTAAGGTATTTTAAATAAGATATTCCCTTTATAAATCGATCAAAAAATGGAATTAATGACAAGGTCATAGCTCACACAACTAGTTATTACCTATATATATATATACACCACATGGCTATTTGATTACTTCGGGGTACTTTAATAAAAAAACATAAAGGAGTTAAAACTGCTGAATTAATGCTTTAAGTTGAGAAGCTACTCAATTCTCTAATGGATTTTTTGCTTTCAGGAAAAACTCATCACTGGGGTTTCTGGTAATAAAAACTAAAAATATTTAAATTTAGGTGGGGAAGAGGACTAAACAAATGGGTCGCATATGGAACTCCAGTTACTGGCCAGTCAGCCAACTGGGCATGCAAGCCCCGAGGGAACAGAGGGAGGAGAGTGCCGTGGCATGGGGCGGTGGGGAGGGCGCAGCCTTCCAGAAGGGTCCGAGCCAGGAGAAGCCGCTTCAGCACGCGGGGCCGGACGAAGGCGCAGCCGCACACAGTCCTGGTGGAGCGGGGCACACGCACACACACACGAAGAATAGGCAACAGCAGGCGGCAAAGGAGGCGGGAAGGGCTCTTCGTATGGGTTCCAGCAATGAGGTTTATTGAGGAGGGAACCAGGGATGAAGAGCAAGATGGATGGCAGGGTATGGGTTTACATGTGGGGAAGAGGGGCAGGCAGAGCACCAGAGCCAGTAGGTTCAGGGCCAGGGGACAGAGTAAAGGTAACGAGGCCAGTGGGGGTACAGAAAAGGAGGGACTAAGGGGCAAGAGCCAATGACGGGTATAATCAAAAAGAAATTTCTAGAGGTGATACAAACATGGAATAAAGAGGTGGAGAACAGTGAACCAATCTCAAACACAGGAAATCCATACCTTATAATAATTATGGCAAGGTCTCCTGGGAACTCTCCCTATCTTGGGGGGATGCTTCTGCCTGTAGGCCATCCCACCAGCGAACCCTCCTGGTTCAGGGTTTTGCTAGCCTATCCATCACACCCTTACAGGATGCAACAGGAGAGGAAAGCGATAAACCCACCACACGGCATAACTTGGAAAGGATATCCATCTGGGCAAATCATGGTCTGGATGTCGAAGATTTCGGCGGTGGCGTAGTCGGGCCCGCCCCAGGGCGGGCTGAGGAACACCACGTCCGCGCGCAGGCCGGCCGCCAGCGCCAGGAAGTCCCCGCAGAGGAAGTCGATGTGCTCGGCCACGCCGTACACCTCCGCGTTGTGGCGCGCCAGCCGCAGCTTCTCGGGGTCGATGTCGATGGCGATCACTGCCCGTGAGAGATGGCGAACACAGGGATTAACGGGAACCAGGAATGCCACCCGACCACCAGCAGGTCACCACTGCTGTGACAACCCCACAGCTTGGCTCAAGGACCGGATGCGGCACTGTCTGCCCAAGAGAGGCAGTCCTTCTTGCCTCAGGTTTGGCAGGAGCCTGACAACTTCAATGATGTCAGTCAGAAACTCACTCTTTTTCTTTGTTAGAGAAACATTTATCTGTGGCTGGTCACATTGTACTGAAATTTGAGCTTAAAAAACTGCACCCATTCAGCCCAAGAAAGAGGATACAAAAAAAGTACATAACAGAAATTAAAATTTAGCCAGGAAATATAAAAAGCCAAGTGAGATTCATAGATTGGATCATAGCCTACAAATTTAATGCAGTAGAAACTACCATTTGTCTTGCTCAAACATTACTCAGAAGAGTTACATCAACTGGTATGAGTATCTAGCAGGAAATGTTTTTACAGAAAGTACTCTCAACATTTCACTACAATTTCATTAGCTGGCATTAAACTAACACGAAGTTATCTTTAGTTTTCTGTACTTGGTTCTGCTGACACTGCAGATGATTCTATTCAAGTCTTTTAAGTACTATTCACATGTAACCTAGTTTTGAGTACACAGACTTCAAGTGACAGCTGGGAAAAGCAGCAGCTTTGACTGAGTAGAAGTCCACTTTTACCAGGGATCTCCAGAGCATCTGACAGACTAGATACTATGCCACACAAAAATAACGTAACTAATACAACACAAATCCAACTCTGACTTAAAATAGAAAAGTAGTTTTATTGGTCTTTTTTGAAAACAGAGAGGTCATATTTTGAGTCTAATGAAGCAAAACAGCTGCTGTTGCTACAGAAGCACTGAAAAAGAAAATAAAGCAACAAACAGAGCACATACCCAAATGTTTTCAGGGGAAAGATTGAAGAAACAAACTAACGCACTGTATACAACACCCACTCACCTCTTTTTGAGGTCAATGCAAACTGAATAGCGTTTCCTCCAACCCCGCAGAACGCATCCACTATGATGTCGCAGTTGAATGACTGACTAACACGGACAGCAATGTGCTCAGCTATTTTCTCAGGAGTAACAGAAAACCAACCCTCTGCAAAGGAACGGGAAGAAATGTATTTTCACCTCTTACTTCAAGGTCACCTGATTTAAAAACAAGCAACCAAGCCCCACATAAAACTGGAGGTTTAGCATTAATCCCAAGAATTCTGGCTTAGTGCATTCGACCAGGAAATACTGGCTTTGAAGATGATAAACTCTGCTCAGTCCAGAGATTTTCTAAGGAAACAAAGTCTCACTGAAGCAAACTGATATGCCTCGATCTCAGTACATGCTTTGTTGAACTTGGTGCTGAGAATTCTAGTTTATCAAGGACAAGTCCATTGGCACAGCTATGAAAAACTTTATACATCATGATTATGCTCTTGTAACAAATAAAACCAGGAATATATTCTCTCTTATCCAACATGTTATTTTCTTCACCTGGTCTGCCAACTAATCTGCAAGTTTTTGAGGGAAAACATTAGAAATGAAAGGCTTACAAACCCAACAAGCAAAAAATACCTGGTAATCCTAATTCCTCTTTTACCTCTAAATTTATGATTTAAAGTGGCTTGCAAGTAAACACAGAAAAAGGTTGCTTTGCAAGTGACTGCTGCAAGTCAGAACAAAACAGAATGAAACTAAATGCATCAGCATACTTGGAGGTTTCACGAAATTATTTTATAAAATATAGAAATAGAAAAATGTCATTGAGTTTCTGAAAAAATCCTGACAAAGTATAATTTGGGTCCAGTAGGATCTTCAGCAAACATAAGGACTAATACAGACAGGGGAGTCCCGCACTAAAAGAACTTCTGAAGCCCAAGACTTCTATTCACCTGCCTGCTTGAGCGGGATGGAATTTATTCATAGGTGCACACACACATTCAGTAGTGTTCCTCCTTTAAGAAAATTAGTAATAAACTGCAAGAAGGGCCACAAGTTTGGATACATCCTAGACCACCAAGGCAGCACACTTGGTACTGAACACACCTCTGTCTAGTTTAATTCCCTCATCAAACCGAGAGAAGAGCCGGTAGCGCTGTGCCCAGTACTTGATCAGCTCTGGATCAGCAGCAATCTCAGGAGGTATAGTTCTCAGTGCATTTTTATTCCTTCTTCTTCTTTTCTTCTCCTTGTTCTTCACAGTAATTTTTTCATCTACAGCTGGAAGACACTGCAAAAGTTAACAGTCACTGTTCTTGTAGGCTAGGAATGTAATTGGTAGGTGAGTGTTAAGATTTAAAAACACTGCTAAATGTTATTACTGTTTGCCAGATTATAAAGATTAGTGGCTTTATATTAAAAAAGAGCATCCTGTATTTCAAGGGATTAGTCACAGTCCTAAAAATCCTAACAGTTCACCCATTATTTAAGAGCCTTAATCTTCAACTGAAGACAATAAACTACGTAATGAGCAAACAAGTGGATCAGAGACCAGTCTAATGCCCTTATATCAGTTATGAATAAAAACCAATGTAGACGAGTTTTGCAGTAGGAATCTAACATAACTGAACTACTGTAGGAAAGATTAAATTATATATAAAAACCTGAATAATCCTGCTTTGTTTCATGTTAAAGAAGTTTATAATACTGATTTTTTAAAAAATCCTAGAAAATAATTTTAACATGTCCCCCAGAGCTCAGCAACATGCATCTGAACCCAAAACTTGGTGGTCTGTGCAGCTACCTGAGGTTAATCACCCTCGTCATTGCAGAGGAAAAAAAAGGCATGAATTGAAAACCTGTTAGACCATGTCGAGGATAAACAATGACTGTTCATCTATAAAGAAATACTGTCAACATTAAAGACAAGACCCGGGATTCTGGCATTCCAGAAATCAGCTAATTCCACTAGCACAGCCCTCAATCGCTTTTGTTACCCCTTAGACCTAATGAGTCTCTTTGAATTAACAAAATAAGTAAGTAGTGCATGACACACGAACTTGGGAAGGCAGTACTAAGTCCACTGCCATTTCATCTTTTTTAGGAAACTGATTTACCTTGGCTGACATCCTCCGTCTCTGGCTGGAGATAATCGGGAATATCCAGGGGGACAAGCTGCCGCCCACTGCCGTGCTCTGGCCTCCCTGCCCTCAGCTCATCGGAGCCACTCGTTGCAGTGTCCTGCACCTCAAGGCTACTCCCTCCAGGTTCTACACAAGCTGCACTGGAAGACGGTGGCTCTTGGCTTTCAGCGTCCAGCGTGGCACTCTGTGTGGCAGTAATGCCTTCCTGACCTTCTGAGTCGCTGCTGCTCGCAGACAGTGCCTCTGCTTTACCCTGACGGGTGGCTGTCTGGGGCGTGTCTTCCTCCTCAGGTTTACTAACCTGCTTCAGGAACATTTCCACCTGCAATTGTCAAATATCACAGATGATCAGATGGTGACCTGTTACTCAGAGCACAGTTTTAAAAGCCTTACAGTTCAAAAGCACCTGCCACTGCAGGCATTCTCTACCACGTGTATTTTGAAAACAGTAAAATATCCAGACTCAAAACATTCAAGAATGTATGTATCATCCTGTACTCAGGATACATACATATTCAGGAAGCTCTTCATCCTCATCTTCATGCTCCCTTTCTAACATGTTGGAAACGAGTTGTCTTTGGGAACTAGATGCCAGCTACCTCCAAAACAGAAACAAAAACCCAACCAACCAACCAACCAACAGATACATAGAGTAAATAATTCTCGTGTAATATCTAAATAGTCAGACTTGCCACAGCCCAGGTGACCAAGTCTACCGCTTCATAACTATCTTCCTCTAACCTGCATTCAGAGGCATATTCTGCTTCTCAAGAAAGAGTTTTTTAGCATAAACAGGTAGAATTACCTTCATGCATCAGCTACCTCACCTTCAAGATGTACCAAATGGTGCACGTGGTAAAGGGTTCTGCTGCACAGCAGAGAGCTCGACACAAGCTCCTACCAACGCACAGATGCCACTCCAAACTCCTCAGAGGCACATGCAGATGCTCCCTTTCACATTATGGTTGCACTGAATGGCTCTACACCTGAAGCACTTCCTTACCTGAAAGTCTGAGGAAATGTACAACTTTTTTTTCCTTCACATAACTAAAGCTGCTCTCAAACTATACTGGCCCCAGGTACAAGATCAAAAATGAATCAAAAATTATACCAGTGTGACTGGAGTTCAATAAAACATGTATGGTCACCACCAGAAAACAGTGCTTTGCACTTGGGTTTTGGGGAATGCCAAGCATTCCAGAAGAAGGTGAAATAACATTAAAATCTGTCCCCTCAGATTTTCACAAAGACTTAACAAAGTAAAATTTTCAGTAAACAAGTGTTTCTATCCCTTACTAATTTCTGAGTTTAAAAAAAAAGCATCAAGTTATAGGTGAAAATAAATGCAGATAGATTTAAAAGCAAAATCATTTAAAAATAACTAAGAACACAGAGTTACATGAACATGTACACTAATCTACACAATGATTTTCTGTTACTGCTGAAATGCCAGCATTAACAATTGGCCTCACGTTCAATTTACAACCAACGATACTTTTAGTAACAATAGAAACCTACATACATCTCTGAAGGTTTGTGCACCCAGATGTTAGGAATGACTTTCACATAACTTGGCCATTTAGGATCACATTCCTCTTGACAGGGTCCACCAGTGCCTTTCCACAGCCATCCTAACTTAAATACACTTCACATAGTTGGGAGGCAGGGAAGAGGAGGAGAAAACAAGAAAAAAAAGAAAAAAGGAGCCGTGGACTGACGTTTAAAGGTGCCATCTACTCTGGGCAATTAATTTTTTTTTAATTTTCATAATACAACAAGGCAGCAGATAAATCCATGAATTACAACAGTGTTAACAACTAAACATACCTTCTTCAAAGTTTTGCTTTTTTTGCACGTCATTTCAGATTCCTCTGTAAAGAAGATGTGTGTGTTTTTGCTCTTCCTTGGTTTACGCATATCCAAGAATTTGGATTTGAGTTTTGCTTTTTTCTCCAAGTACTGCACACTTCGGTGGGTGAAATCTGGAATTCCACCATACCTGAAAATAGATAGACAGATAGATAAGGACTTAGTTGGTTAATTTCCAGTTTAGAAGCTTTAACATGAATGTTGATGTCTATAAAAAGAAGATTTAGATTTAAGTATTTTTTTATTGCTGCACTTAAAATATGACACTGGATGTAGCTGCAAAACAATGTATCTGCATGAAAATTTTAAAAATTTTTATTTGAAAATGTTTAACCTCATTGATTTTAGATTTTTTTTTCTAATAGTTGTAAAACTTCGGTTGAAAACAATTTCCCAGGCCAGTCTGAAGAATAGGAAATGAAAAAAATATCTTGATTAAGGGAATAAAAGATCTTTTTGGTGGCTGTCAAGAACCGCCAAAACAGCTACTTTCACCTTCTGGCAAGTGCAATTAAAAACCCAACCAACTAAAAAAAATCTCACTGGCCAACACCTTGGCAACACTTTACTAGTATGGCAACATTTTACTAATATAAAGCAACTTCATTCCAATATGAAACAGTTAAAAATCCTGATCTCAGCTCACAGGACTCCAAACTGAGAGAGCCTGTAAGCTCTAATTTAAGTAGTTGACCAGTCACTTAACATTTATACAACTGCAAGTACCTCAGGTGTTACACTTCTCCTTCAAAGCACTTTTCATTAATTATTCTCTGCAACTCTGCATCTGTCCCTCTAGTCCAAGGATAACAGTTTTATTAAGAGCAGAGACTAACTCTGGGAATCAGCTTCAAAAGTTTAACAGAAAGGAAATGGAGATGAATGGTCTATTTCCATAACAACAAGACAGCTGACTTGCTATGAAAAGCCCCACAGTTCCTCATAAGTAATTACTTTTGTCCTGTGCCACACTTGAAACCCAACACAGAGCAGGTTTCCTCAGGATCTTCCACTGGGTTCTCATCCACATCCAGCTCATGGCTAGGAGAAAACACAGATGACAACGTTACTTACTGAGAAAAAACCAATCTTATTTTACAGCTATACCACTAAAAATCTTTTGTATTGAAAACATTTAAATGTGGGCTTCAAGTGAGTTCCTCCACACGCTGTCAAAACCAAACCAAGCAGAAAACACCACTCTATTCATGTGCATGAATTTTTGGGTTGGTTTGTTTTTTACCCAATTCTATTGACAAATGCCCTTCTATTGGGGTTATAATATTCCAACTATTCTGAATGACCTCTTTAAATATTTAATATCAAGCCCTACATGATGAAGACAGTATTTGCTCACCTTATTTCCAAATTACCTTCATCATCTATCATGTTACCTGTATTATTATCTATTATTAATGCTGTGATAACAGCAAAACACTAAAACAAAAACAAAGCTACATGATTAGCAGGTAACAATTCCACCCACTCCTTCATATTTGAGTTAGCAAATTCATTAGAGAGGAAGAGCCATCTCACCACCTTAGACACTATATATATTTAGAGAAGAAAGAAAAAAAAAATGTGACAAGGCAGATACTGGCTATTGTATGACTGCCATAGCTCTGAGCATTTTACTGGCAGCATTCAATTCAGTTAAACAATACAAATTATTTACTGTCATTCTGGTATTGTCTATACTAATTAGATCTGAACAGGCAAGCTGCCCTATGCAATTTAACAATCCTGTATACTTCAGCAGCACAAGAACAGTACCATCACCTTGTACAGTCATGAAGGCCATACATTGTTTTCATAAAGCACTGGAAGAGAGGAAATATCAACTGTTTGTTGCAAGGCAAAGCAATAAGCAGTGATGGAAGACTGTGTGGTATTGTACTGACATTCAACTCACATCCTCAATCAAAGACATAATTAGTATAAATCAGAAGGCTCCTGGACCTGGACTTCATGAGAAAAAAACTCATGTAAATTTCATGACTTGCCCTCTCTTGACTTTGACATGACTGTATTCAGGAGGCTCTTCATCCTCATCTTCATCTTGGTCATGAAGCTGCAACTGCTTTTTTTCATCTGAACTCAAGGTACATGACTCCTGCACACCTAAAAAAAGATACGTCATATTTTCCTTCTGCATGAATCAATTTCTCATCTTCCTGTCCCCAAAGTACCCCTAGAGCTACAGCTAGTTACTGTGCCAAACACATATCTTTACCTGTCTTTGTTTGAGGGACAATATTCTAACAAAGCTTCCAGTAGTGCTAACACTACTGAAGTGTTAACAGTGTTCCAGTTAACACTACACTGTAGTGCTAACAATCTTATGCAGGACCGACTTCAAATTATCTCATCTCTCCAAGAAAAATAAAATGTCTACAAGGTACAAAATTTGAAACAGTGTCCTCCTTGTGTCTAAAATTTTCTTTCCATCTCATTAGCTATGCAAAGATATTCACATAGATTTAATAAGAGAAAATTTAAACACTCCTCTCATTTCTTTTTGGAAAGAAGATTTTCTTTTCGCCTCTCCCATTCCAGCTCTACTGTAAGATCAAGATGGGACCACAGCTGCTTCTTCGTCTCTTAGAAAGTCACTGGCAGCAGACTCAAGAGTCTCAGCTGCAATATCAAGACTAAAATAAATAATTAAATATGCACTAACAGTGATCTCTCACCAATTTCTGTACTACATTGGAAGATTTATGAAGTACATATCCTGTTAATATCACTTCTGGCTGAAGAACACATTCAATATACAGGTTAGAGATGAGAAATCATCCAAAGCAAAGGGAAGGAAAAGGAATCAAGTACGCAATCATTCCACAAAATACCTAATCGACTTTTTAAAATAACACAGACGTGCCCTTGTTTCTTACATATAACCACCTAGAGAATTCTGATAGTCAACTTTATCTGATTTTGTATTACCTGACTGGTTGACACTTTTATTTTCACAAGATGCTCTCCTTTTCCTGCTTCCTCCATCACAGGGCTCCTTCTGGCTTCCACTGTTGGACGAACTCTGTTCTTCAGGACCATTGTGGGCTACGGTTAGAGCAGCACTGCTCTGCTCCACTTCCTCAAAATTCAGATTTAAATTACAAATCCCAGAGATTATTTCACTGTGGGGCTCAGCACTTGACGGGAGTGTTTCCTCACTTCTGGTGTTGGAGGGAGACAGCTCCAAGCTCAGCACTGCTCTGTGCTCAGGTCCTGGGCTAACCAAGTCCATTTCTCCCAAAAGACCAGTCTCCTGTGTAACTCCATTAACTTCCACCTTGTCACCATGTGAGCTCTCAGTAGTCCATCCTTGACTTGTCCAGTACTGAAACTGTTCCCAATAATACCAGTACAGTTCACTATAATGCTGCTCCCATTCTTCCTTAGTATCTGGACTATTCCAAGGCTCAGAGGCTGTGATGCCCTCAGACAATGAGATCTCTTGGTGCTTTTCCAACCAACTTTGCCATAGAAGGCCCTCTCCATACTCGGTCCAGTACTTCTCCCATTTTTCATTAAGTTCACTGGGTAAAGTCTCACTAGGAAGGCCTTCTGAATTTTCACAGTTCCCTTCAACTACAGCTGGAGGTTTGCTGCTCATCTCACGCTGCTCTGTAGCTAGGGCCAGCTCACCAGAAACAGACTGGATACAACCACCACAAGTTTCGTCCTGGCATTCCTGCTCCATTTTATCCTCACGTTTTTGCTGTAACTCTTTTTTCTTCTTCTTTTTCTTTTGCATAATCTTCGTGTTGTTTTTCTTTCTGAAATTTTCTGTTGCCTAAAAGATAATGGAAAAACACAGTTACAAGTCCACAATGTATACGCAGTCTTGTCCTCTCTCTGATCACATTTCTATTTCCACTGGAACCCTCCCTCTCAGTGCAACCCTGCTGTTAGCTTTGTCCCCAAAAAGGCTGTAGAGTTTCTGAGTCTGATAGGGCCCTGCTACATAACCTCGACTGGTCCTTCTGAGGAAATTGTGAGAAAGAGCTGTAAGAAAGTCTACAGAAACATACACACACACAAAAGCAGAATGGTAGACAGAAATGGGGCTGCTGAGAGGGAAGTCATTAGTAGCTCAAAGATTCAGAAGGAAAGACACCAACAAGAAAGACTATAAAATCCTAAAGGGGCAGGAACTGAAGGGTCACAGGGCTGAGCTCAACAGCAAAACAATATCTTGGTAACATCAAGGATCTGTTTTATGGAGCTGTGGAGGCTGACCCTTACTTTCACCTGGTATCTGCCTGACCTAATAAGACACTGTTCAGTGTCTTATTAGGATAGTGAACATAATGCTCAACCTCACAGAATGTTAAATCCTTGCTATCTTTGTGTGCT
This sequence comes from Mystacornis crossleyi, assembly GCA_013400655.1. Lineage (NCBI taxonomy): Eukaryota > Metazoa > Chordata > Aves > Passeriformes > Timaliidae > Mystacornis > Mystacornis crossleyi. The sequence continues at coordinate 135,365 of VYZQ01017806.1, forward strand.
GTACACAAAAAAAGCATCATTTTGTACTCAAAAGCCCTGTAAATCCTGCAGCTGAATCTCTGTGTGTCTCGAAGACACTGACCCAAAAGAGCGGAGCAATATCCTTTCCATCCCATACTAATCTCCAAGTTGGCTAACAGAAATACAAGGAAAAAACAACCTTCTGCCCAAACCCTGCAATGATTGTATTGCACAAATGAAAGACGGCCCTTTAATTTGTGCAATACAATCATTTCACTTCTTACAACAAACTCAGCTACTACAGTTGTCTGGGGGAACAGAAGACAGAAACCTGTTCCTGAAAGGAACACTACGGTAACTTGCTGGTTTCACCAACTACAACCCGCTTGTTTCAGAGAGGCTTCCTGTGATGACAAAACTCACATGGGCAAAAGACTGTAAATGTACAGATATTACTCCAAATGCCCCATCAGCTGCAATCCTCAGTTTTGTTACACTGACAAAAGCATAAGGTGGATTATGAAGAAATTAGAACTGAAGAACTGGCATTGATCTTTCATCCACAACCCTTGTAATATCATGTTAGTACATACAGTCCAAAGCACAATGCTTAGTAGAAATCTAATAAGAAAATGTATTATTTTCCCATTTAGCTTATTTGCATATTACCACATAGCAACAAAAATTGCACACAGACTTTGGGCTTGAAGTTGGATGCCTGTATGGTCTATCAATTAAAATCACAAGTTATCAATTAAAATCACATACAAGTTTCTCCTATTTATTTACAAATCAATCACGTCAGATCAGTGAAGTGCTCTGCACAAAAGTACTGTCTCACTGTCAGGGAGGTCTGTATTCCATTAAGTGGATGATATGAATATTGCACTCTCTTTTTCTCATCTATGAAAACTTCAGGCCCTTTCTAAAGCCCAGTGCTCCCTATGGGAAGCAGAGCACCAAAGCCTCACTCCTACCTTTTGGAACAGCCTGGCTTTATCAGCTGCAAGGGGGATTTGAAAAACTAGCTTTTTACATTAGTATCAAAAGCTAAATGCTTAAAACAGACAGTGTGAAAATGCATGCTCAGACTGGAGTGTACTAGTTGTCCTGATGTGCAGCATCAGCTTTACCACAGCTCTTTTAAGTCAGGTCTCTCTAGCCACGAGAGCAGTATAGCTGTGGAAGCACAAAGCACAGCCTTGACCTTGTTTAGTCCATCTGCAGGTGGTTTTCACAACCTGGACAGACCAAGGTGCTGTGTGCTGTTACCACGATGCAATGCAGGCAGCCTAAAAGCAGCTCAGGTACACTGCCATGAACTGCCATCTCAGAATGACTGAGAGGAAGCATGTCCCTAGGTCTGGAAACACTACACAAACAGAACAAAAAGCAAGTAAAGATTTACCACAAAGTCCCTGTGGGCTGACTGCCCACCAAACTGAAGAGGCAAACCCATGCTCTTCATAAGCTCAGCTTCCGAGTCTAGTTCAACTTCTTCCAGGCCCAGGGCATGATTAGTATCCACCTTTAATCTCCCATTGGGACAACGGTTCTCCTCCTCAGACGCTTGTTCTTCCCCTGTTAACAAGTTACATTACATGAATATAATCTGGTTGTGACACCTCAATGCCACAGCATGTCATACAAAAAATAGCAGAACTGCCTCTTATGCTTCCTTTCCCATTTAAAAATCTTCCTCATAAACACCTCAATTTCTGCATAACTATCAGTAGGAATCAAAATGTAACTTCAGCAGCCAAAACACTGGACTAGGTCTGTCTGGAAAGGAGTTAACATTCTCCATAGCAGCCTCTATGGCTTTGTGTTTGGGACTCGTGGCTGAAACAGTGTGGATAGCACACAGATGCTTTGGCTGCTGCTGAGCAGTACTTGCACAGCCTCATAACTTTCTCTTTCCCTGACTCTGCCCTCCCCAGCAAGCTTGCACTTCTATCAAATTGTTAAATGACAACATCTGTATATAAAATTACAAATATTATTGAGGAAGTAGAAGCTGTATATGGATGGAAATTACGAAATCAAAAGCTCTTGACTCAGTTGATAATACTGAAACATTCAAGATTTTTGGTTTGGTTGTTCAGGATATATTTATTGCCAAATTATCACATAACACGAGACCTTTCCATTTTTAACTGATTATTCTCACAACAAATCACTCATATATGCACAAAAACATGGTTTACAATATCCTTCTTTCACTCCTCTCACATTGTCTCCATCTAATCCGTGCTATTAATTATCAGCTTGTTTCTGCTCAGACTTCCTTCCAAATCAAGCCATTATGCTGCTGCATCTACGAACACAGCCACGATAAAAAGAAATACCAAAAGGATTATGTTCAGATAGGCAAACAGGAAGAATTCAGGAGGATGGAGCAAGGGAATGGTGTTGAATTTGTTAAGAGTATACACCGTGATAATTCCTAGATTACAAGCATGTCATGTGAGAGACTTACTTTTCTGGTCTTCCTCATATGATTCACAGTATATATGTGAATCATAATTGTCCCTATCAGTCCCCAAAATCAGACAATATTGCTTCTTCTCTACTTCTGGCTCAGTAGATTACCTAGAAACAGCTAATGTCCTAGGCTGGGGTAGAGACAGCAGGAGACAAACATCTAGGATACACAGACCCTCCATTATGCAATTAATTTTGAGTTAGGTTGAAATTATGATTTAAGACCAGGTCAGGGACCTGTGATATAAACTGTTCCATGCACCAGGTGAATGTTATGTAAGGTGGTAAAGTCTATCTGGACAGGAATAAACACTGCACCTGGTTTGACACAAACTTCTTCATCAAGAGTATGATAACCTGAAAGCTGTGCAAGTGCTAAGTTATTATTCACATCTATCGCCATAACAAAAGTACTGAAAAACAACACAGAAATAGGAACAACTTAAATAACCACACATAGCTCACTTTAAGAATGACTGCATATTACATTGCATAGTACATTGTATTACCTTACCTGTACTGTCATTGTCATCTTTGACATAAAATCCTTTTAATCCCAGTTTATATAATCTTCGATCTCTGTAATAATAAAGACAGACACCGATGCAGAATGTCACCATAGAAATATTTTTTTTTTTAACAGTAAAAACAATCATTCAGTGGAAAAAACCTCCCCAGGGACGCAATAAAATCCCCATCACTGGACGTTTCAAGATGAGACCGGATGGGGTACTTAAACTCTTCTAGGCTCGGCGCCCATGAAAGGCTGGACCAAGTGACCTTTCCAGGTCCCTTCCCACACGGGCTGCCCTGTGACTCCAGACACGCGAAGCAAATAAAAAGAAACAACATCTGGAGAAGGCACCACTTCAATTAAAGCCTGACGGGAAAGCCCATAGGAGCGACGTTCAGAAAACGCTGCAGCTACGCGGAACATCCCGGAATTAAATTTTCTGGTCCTCCTCTCGTTGAGAAACTGGCTGCTCCCCTCCGGCTGGGGAGCGGGAAGGGGGCGGGAGGGCGCGCTGAGCCCCGGCTCCGGGAGGGCGCGGGTTCCGGCCAGCGGGATCGCCGTCTGGGGGCTCCTCTCACTCTTTTCTCCTCCCCGCCACCACTGATAAACATGGCCTATCGGGGTCCTTCTGTGCACACTCCCGCAAAACCCCGCTCCGCCTGCAGCCCATCGGCCGCAGCAGCGCGGCCCTTCCCGCACGTCCCCAGCGCGACGCTGCCCCGGCCGCGGGGACAAGGACACGCGGGGCGCGCCCGGCGCTACTCACTCGACGAAGGCGCGGGAGCAGAGGCAGAGGATGCCGCCGGCCGCCCCCGCTCGCAGCAGCAGCTCGGCCACCAGCCTCGGGCCCGGCTCCTGCACCATGCCTGCGAGAAGCTCCCCACGCCGGCCCGGCCCAGCCCGGCCCGGCCCCGCCGCCGCCTTCCGCCGGAACTGCCGCCCGCGCCCGCCCCGCTGCGGCCGGGAGGGCCCCGCGGTGGTTCGACTGCCCGCGCTTTCAGTGGTGACCCACTAGGAGTGTTTGCGTGTTGTTGGGGTTCACAGTAGGTAAAAAGGAGGGGGGAAAGGGCATGGCAAGTAAAATCTGCAGCAAAAGGTGCAGCAGCCAAAATCTCGTAAAAGCGGGAGTGGGAAACAGAAGTGGGAAGCCTAAGCAAGGCATTTGTGGAGTACTGATTGGAGCAGAATCACAGCATCGTAGAATGGTTTGGTTTGGTTTGGTTTGGGGGGGGGGGCGCTTAAAATCACCTTGTGCGCATCCTGCTGCCGTGGGCAGGGACACGTTCCACTCGACCAGGTGGTTGAAAGCCCCATCCAGCCTGGCATGGAACACTTTCAGAGATGGGCCATCCACAGCTTCCCTGGGAAACGCCAGTGCCTCACCACCCTCGCAGTAAAATTTAACAGGAGAGCTTAAAACGGTGAGAGAATGGGGACAGGATGGACAGAGCGAGTCAGAATGAAAACAATGCCTGTTGAGAAAAGGGGCCTGGGAGGAGGCAGGGTGAGGCAGGAAGGTCGGAATGAGGCTCTGGAGGCAGAGGTTGGGTGGGGAGGGAGGAAACTAGTGGGAAGCAGCCATGAGTGATAGGGTGCAGTGATACAGATAACCATGTTTTGCTCACAGATTTCTTTACTGTGGGGTCTTGCTTCAGGCAATAGATCAAGATATAGCTTGGGAAAACACCACTGTGGAGAGAGAGAGAGACCTGATGACTTGAGAGAGTTGGAAGGTGTTTAGAATAGGAGGTTGGTTGGAGACAAAGCAAGGCGCAGTGATGAGCGGACCACAGGATTCTGCCCTGTAGAATCAGATTCTATTCTTTTCTCTACTGCAGAGAATTTATATGATGGTGCACTAGGTTTGAGGGATTTCCTCTGTGAAACACTGGGCGATGGACTGTTCAGCTCTACTTGGATTACTCAGACTTTATCTATAAAATGCATGAAATTCATGTCTCTAAAGACCATTACAAAGCCTGCCTTAAGATCACTGGTACAGGGTTTCTCAGATAAAAATTATGGACTTTGGGATCTCTCCTTACCTGCTAGCCTGCTTAATGGACAGTGGAAGAGTATGAGAAAGGAATGTATCATTCATATCTGCCCTACTTTTAGGCCCTGTCCCGGTTTCGACCAGGACAGGGTTAATTTTTTGCAGTAGCAATAAAATGGAGAATACCACTCCTAAACCACAACAGGCCCTCTGGAATGTGTTTGTTTTTGACAAGCTGGGGTAGCGGGCTTTATGTTACCTGCCTTCAATGCATGATGAGCTGTGCGGTTTGTCTGCTCTGCTGTCTCGTTCTGTTTGCATCAGCGTATTTTAGGTAACAAGGCTGTGCAGCCTCATGAGGGTGCAAGATGTCCTCAGGATTTGTAAGACATTCCATATAGAAAATATGCAAAGAGGAGTTTGGAGGCAGAAGGATGTTCAGGTGGCACTAGCATAACTACAACAAATTCCATCCAGTTACCAAAAAAAATTTAGAATTAATTGTATCCTGATACATCTGATATACACATCTGATATAAACAAAAATATTAAATGCCGGCATTAGTCAAGGCTTGAATATGTCTATCACTACAATAATTAAATACTTTAGAAATACAAGGAAAGATTGCACCAGTTCTAGCATTCATGGGGGTATAACTGCATCTGCAATTAGCATGATACATCACCTTTATCTTTCAAAACAGAAAATGCAGTAAAATGAAAACCTTTCAACAAACTAACTGTTTAGCAACAGCCAAATGCTGTGCATAGAAGTTGAATTGCCAATTGCAAAATATTTTGACAATTATGATGCTCCTCATCTTAAGGAAACAATGCTACATATTTAGTGAAATGCAGAGAATACTATTGTATAAGAACAAGATGCCTCTTCTTTTATAATACTGCAGACCAATATCCTGCAGCCTGCAGGAGCAGCCACCATCAGGTAAGGCTAGACCTGTGTGGGAACGCCTCCTCATACTCTCCCATTCCCCAGCCACCTGCAGCTGATGGCATGTGCTTTCTGCCATCATGTTTTAGTAAGACAGTGGATTTCTTCTCATGATACTTGTCCAGTTTACCCCCCAGCTGTTGCATAAGAAGTAACCTTTTTAATATTGAACACGGCTTCTCCCAGCTTCAAATGATGCTTCCCTTATAAGAAGAATCAGAAAGCAACTGATCCATACTCAGCTGCTGTGCTGATGGATTTTATAGATGTCAGTCATATTCCTTATAATCTCTTCCACGCTGACAAGCCCCGGCATATTCAATGTTCCTCCTCTGGGATCCTGCCTGTATCTCTGGTTTTCCCCATTACTCTGTTTTGTAGTTGTACTATACCCTACTAGAGATACCCACTTCAGACCACAACTGCACTGGTAGGTCTGACCTAAGCAGGGCGAGGCACTTGGGCTGTGATTTCTAGAACAGGACTTTAAAATGTTACACTTAAACTAGCAAAAAGATGCTTGTTACAATACTTGTTTCACTTTAGATTGTGCTGACAAATAACATGCTTAAAGTAAAATAAGCCAGCCTAAAAGATTTCCACTGATGAGATGGTACTGATTTAAGAAGTCATCTGAAACAAAGCTAGTAAAAGTTTACTCCTGACAAGGAGCCTGTCTCATAGGAACACAAGGGACTGCTTCACACTGAGTTGGTACAGGGTTGGTATGCCCTTCCACTAGAACCTGACATGATTTACCTGATCCACATGGATGACACCAAAGCAACCTGCATTGCTGTAGCCTCTTCCCCAGGCTACCTGCCCTTCTCTGCCCATCCTTGCTTTCCTCTGATATATCCTGTTCTGAAATGCTTCTTCTCTACTCTCCCACCTCCTTCTGTTTCTTGCTCCTTGCCCTCACACGCAGTCATGGGGCTTAGCTTCAAAGCCCTTCTTGGACCTATCTGTTGTTATTATTTTTCATATATCTTAGGTGATAGTGAAGATCTCCCCTTTGCAGTGATCCTGGCTTTGCTGCTTTTATCTGTGCTTCTCAGAAGGTGACCTTGCCTCCCAACTGGCTTTAAAGCTTTTCATTATTTTCTTTTAAAATCCCTTTTCAAAGCTAACTTCCATGACAAATACTGACCAAATAATGATAATATGAAGGATTCTGAGAATAACATCCTTAGCTACTAAAAATAAAACAAAAGCAAATACATGCAATGTTTATAAAATAGAACATATTTTCACAGTAACTCTTACCTGCTCATGTAATTCTGAGCTCCACCCTTACATTTGCATTTCCCTTACTATGTAAGAATAGGGCTGGACAAATAAAGCAAGTATTTCTAAGTCAAGATGAAGCTTATTGTATGTTTATATAGAAACTCGTAGAAAAGAACCTTCACTGTTTCCTTGAAGGAAATTATGGGATTAGATATGTATCGGAATATAATAAAAAAATCAAATAGTTTATCAACATCTCCCTTTATAAGGAGATGATAAGATTAAGAGATTAAGAACAGTATTTAAACAGAGTAAAATTTTCAAATGTACATGTTTCTAAAGATAAGTAATTCTATCACCTTTATGTGGTGGATAACCTGAGAGAAAAATCTGAGAGTGTTTAAGTCAGTGCATTGCATTCGCTCTTAGAAGGAAGGGATAGGTAGACCTGAATTCCCTACATGAGAATCTCTAATCTCTGTAATTCATATATCGAAAGAATTGATTCAGCTGAAGTATCTGGACCACTTTCTACAAACTGTGTCCTAGTTCTAGCTGCTCAAAATACCAGTTTTAATGGTCTTTGTACTTGAGTTTTTTCTTTCTGATGCTCTGTACCATTTCAGTCTTTAGCTTCTCCCTTATAAGAGAAAGATGGCTTGAAGGGCCATTATTCCAATGAACTGTGGACCAGAAGGTGGCAAATAGTGACATCTGTGGAGCTCCTCTGGAAAATTATGGCAAGCTAAGTGAGGGTTTTTTCTTTTAGCTTAAAAATAGTTTCTGATAAAGAGGAGGAGAGGGAGGAAATGTCACTTCAGCTGCAGATGTACACAGAAGGACATACAATTGGATTAAGCTTCAGAGACGCTCCAGTCCTCTCAAAAGGCATTGGCCAATGTACAGATGACCAAATACTCAAATACTATTCATCACTTGAAGAACTAGAGGTTTCGCAGTAATATCTCCTTTACACTTTTTTTGTTAAAGAAGAGTCTACTGAGCAAATGCAAGTCCCAAGGTCAGGGTCATTTGACACATGATTTTGTGACCATCTGTGAGAGAAGGTCACAAAATTATTTCTGTGTCAGAGTCCCCTTTGACACTTAGCTATGACTGATCTGGCACATGAAAAAGTTATTTTATGTGGCAATATTATCTCAGTGGGAATTAAACACTGATCTTCCTGAAAACTTTGTGTTTCTAATTTTTCTTCAGCTTTTGCTCTTATTTAAAAATACATAGAATCATTTTGGTTGGAAAAAACCTCTACTATCATTGAGCCCAACTATTAACCTAACACTGCCAAGCCCACCACTAAACCATGTCCTATGTGCCACATCTGCAAGTCTTTGAAATACCTCCTGGAATGGTGACTCAACCACTTCTCTGGGAAGCCTGTTCCAGTGTTTGGCAACCCTTTCCATGAAGAAATTTTTCCTAATATCCAACCTAGATCTCTCCTGGTGCAACTTGAGGCCATTTCCTCATGAAGGAAATCCCAGCCTGAACATGAAACCATCCCAGATAGATTATTATTTTTAAATGGTAGATGAGCCAAACAAATGTTTTAAAAGACACAGAGCAAACATGGTAGCCAGACAGGTTATTTAAGTCTGTTACTTACTATACAGTGCATTTTTGATCTCCTAATTGCCTTCTTAAAGACACCTTAAGTCTCAGCCTTCTAGTAATGGGCAGAATCCTCTATTTATGTTGTAGCTGTACTCAGATTTTGTCATTAGCCAAATCTGTGGGAGATGCAGATCATTGTAATGATTCTTGTAATTCATTGATTCCTGTAATCATTGAGGTTGCCTTAGCTGTGATGGGTTGTTCAGTATTTGCAATTACAGTGAAACAATAATACTGTTAAACAGTAATTGCTTCACTTTCACAGAGCAAAGCAGAAAGAGAAAATCTATTCGAAAACAATAATAAAGGGCACTTCAACCACAGCTCCACATTCTGTGATTCTAGGACAGAATATGAATTTTAATTGCTCTCATATTTATACAGTGAAGGGCTCTGGGTTACTTTGTTGTTATTTTGTTTGCTTTTGTTTTGTTTTTTTTAATGTGCATGCATTTTTTGTGGGTTTGGATTTGGTTTGGGGTTTTTTTGTTTGTTTTAGTGATGTCTTTTCTGCATCTTTTTCTGCATAAACTAGGTCAAATAAGCATATGTGACATTTTACCAGAGTGGAGAATTTGACACAGAGTAGATAACTGGTTTGATGCAGCACTGGGGGGGTCCCACTGGTTGTTGCTGGCATCTTTAATTCCTACATAAATAATCTTCTAGCTGACACTTGGAGGCAAAAGCCAGAGCGACTACAAAGCTAACAGATAACTTTTTTAGTGCTTCTACCTTGGATTTGATTGTCCCTGGTTCCATATGTCTTCACAGCCCAAATAAACAGTTGATGGTGCCTGCTGCTGTCAAAGCACCTTTGAATCATGTGGGAACTATAATTAATTGGAGCAGTACCTGTTTGGTCTCGCCAGTTATCAGGCACTGTTAACCTAATACTTCTGTTTCTGCCCAGTGTAGTCTTGGGTTTAACTTTTTTTTATTCTTTTTTTTCTTTTTTTTTGGTACGGTAGTAAATGCAGTTAAATCATATCCATCTCCATAGCTNAAATTCCTTTGAGAGAAGAAAAGAGCACATACACACACAGAAAGAAAACTTTCTCAACCCCCAACAATAGCTCTAGCTAGATAATGGGCCAGATCAGTTATTTTACAAATGGCCATGATTCATTTGCACCTTTGAAAGTGCTGCTGATGTAGTTTAAGCCAACGAAGGCCGCATAATTGGAATGTGAATACATCAGGGACATCTTAAAAAGTAGTTTGAAGATGTGTAGCTTTTATTCTTCTTCATCATAAAACATATTGATCATGTAATTGGGTTTTTATATATATTCCTATAAGTAAGTTTTATAGTACCTTACTGAAGCTCTGTTGTCCAATATAGCTCTGAAAATTATAACTTTTTATTTCTCTTGTTGGTTATTAACTTTTACTTGTGGATTTGTGGATTTTTTGGCACTGTATGAGAGCCCTAATCATAAATCCGTTATACTAAATAACATCAACATACTCATTGAAAAGATTGTTCCTGATCTAAAGAGCGAGTAGCAACGTTGCGTGAAGAATGGGAGACTTTTTATGCTTTCAGGCCAAAAAGTAGTGTCAAAGAAAGACTGTTCAAAGACATGGTCATAGACAAGTGCTTAGAGAAACCATTAATTTTCACCTCAACAGCCACCACTAACCACTAAACAAGATCCTGCTGGTTTAAGTAACTGCAGGGTAACAAAACCAATGTAATGTATCTAACCTCCCAAGAAACAGGGTGGCAAATGAGGGACGTGCCCTTGCCTGTCTGCAGTAAAGCAGTTTAATATTAGTCCTTCCGTAATAGAAAGGAGGTCTTTCATACTGGGTTCTTCCTCTGAAACTGGGCTTGTTCCTGCTGAGGTCCTGATCAGCAGATGCAAGAATGTCTTTGGTGGCAATTAAATGTCTGAAATTAGGGCAAGCTCTAGCAGTAAGAGGCTGGCCACTTGCTAGAGCTTCTTTTTAGGTTGAAAACTTTAGGTGACCAGTAGCTTTATTATTTTCTTTCTGTTAAATTCATAAAAATTATATGTGTATTTCTTTCATGGGACATTTGAATTATATGTTTTAAATCTATTTGCTGCGTTTCATGATTAATATTTTCAATAAAATTCTAGGGGATGTGTTGTTTCTCTGGAACTAATCACTGAAGACTCTTGCTTTCCAGCTCATATTTGAGGATCCGAAAGCTTTAGCTACATTTTACTCTTCAATGCTTTTGTTAACAGGAAACTTTTATTTCATTCTGCTCTTTCTTCACTCTCTCAGCTCATCAGTTATTTTTATTTTCTTTAGTTATAGCATGACAACTATGAGAAATTAGAGACCGTTCATCTGGGAGGTATTTTCCCAAGTTCAACATCTGGGCTGAAAATTACACCAATGCATGTGAAGAGAGACTACCTACTGAAACATAATTCGAAAATAAAAAAAATTCCTTTCTGTAATACAAGCTCATATTAGGGTGACCACATAAAGAGAGGAATGGCACAGGACTGCACAGGACGGCAGCCAGCAGCAACTGTCTTTGAGATAATTAGAGCATCAAGAAGAAGCATGTTAACTTCTAACTACATTTCTGCTAGGGAATGAAATAGTCAATCATCTGAGTTAAAGACCTGTTGTAACTAGAGTGCAGTTCAGGGGTACTTAAGCTAATTGCTCATTGTGTTTTTAATAGCATATGACTTTTTTAACACCAGGGACTGCGGCTGGCAAGACTCGTTTCACTTAAGTGGTTTAACCCAGATCAGGATCTAAGTGGTTTACTGATTTATTAATGACACATAATTAGCTGACATTCTGTGAACTTCACCTTCTGGATCAATATCAACCGGCCGGCAGATAAACTAGAGTGTAAAACACTTGCAGGATATTAAAAAGCACCTATCAATTGCTAAACTCCCTAATCCCCACCATTTCTAATCCCACAGGAGCACACTTAGGTGTGCACACCCCTCTCTTACAGGGCAGGGGGTGGCAAGGACACCCGTCTCTTGTGGCCATGCGTGTTCTCCTGCTGGAGAAGGGCTTGCTGTGTCTCTGTGTGTACCTGTGCAGCTCCCTGGGGCCTGCTAGTCCATTTTCTGGCAGGAAGGCACTCCATGGGCTCTTCTGCTGTTGCACCCAGTCCTGGGAGGATACAGGACACGATGGCAGTGGGGTGACTCTTGGCAGCATCGGAGGCAGGGATAAAACTGCTGTGCTGAGTGCCTTCCACTCCCGCATCTTACCCCACAGTCACAAGTTTCCTTCCATTTTTTATACTGCTCAAGATGACTCTTTTCTCAAAAGCCTGTTGGTAATCCCTTGGTTGCTGCTTAATCCAGTGGATCCCTCTCATAAGCAAACATTGTCATTATTCATTTCCTGTTTTGGGGGAACCTTCTCCCAGATCAGGCAGTTTTGAGTGTCTTTACATGCTGTTTCCACTCTCCTTTCAAACAATGAGTTACTATTCAAGACAGCTCCATCAGGAGGTTTTGTTACCTTGAAACTCAACTGGTATAAAATTACTATTATAACATTTTATGGTTTTGACAGGTGAGGAGCTTTGTGGGGGTGGAAGAAACACCAGATGGTCTGTCACTCACCATGGAGACATCCCTGGTGACTCCTACTTCATTGCTGGTTTGCCCAGTGTGAGGCACAGGCTCTGTTACTCCATAGCTGGTCACCTCACAGTTAAAATGCCAAGGAAATATTTTCATTGTATGCGATTATGCTAAGTAAGAAGTTTTTTAGATTAAAATATTTCTGTCAAACTCACAGATAAATATGTACCTCCATTAATTCTGGTAAGAAAAGAGTGACATAAAGGGTCAAACTGAAGGCAGTGTTTTCTCAGTCTCTTTAGGCATGACCAACTGTAGCTAACCAAGACTGAGGAAAGGAAAAAGAATAAACCATGTATGCTATTGTAGGTCCCCTGATAAACTTGAATTATATATATTCTGAAACCAGGCCACCAGCAGGCAGACAGGCTGGGTAGGGAGGTCTCATCAGGATCCCCAGTGCTACTCCCCCAAACTTTGCAGCAGATGGTGAAAGAGGCCAGAGTGGAGGATGGAAGGATCTGAGCAGAGACACCCTCAGCACGGGGTATTACCAGCCTTGAAGGGGCAACATCTCCTGCCTGGCATCCTCCCCCTCCCTTCTGAGGCTCAGATTCAGGCTACGAGAGGGCCCTGATAGACTGATGGACACAGGAGGATTTCTGGAAAAGTCGAGGGGCCATGGCACTTGGGCACACAACAGACAGCTTCAAATGCATAAATAAGGGACCTGAAAGTAGAGGCAAGGTCTAAGACAAAAGCAGGCTCTTTCACACCATATGCAAGCACCATGGGATGCTCTGGGCAAGGTATCATTTGAAGCTATGGTATCAGATAAAGCAAGTGACATCTTTATGAGCCAGGGAAGTGCAATAGTTGATATAAAAGCCTGCAAGTGACATCCCGCTAATCTTCAGGGATTCCTATGTAAGTGATGAGAGATTAGACCACCAAACTGATTTTTGGGACAAAAATAAATCAGACACGAGCAGACTATTCTGGAAACACCATCCTTGCAGCATTTCAATAGATTTTGCAGTAAGTCTTGTTGTGCTGAGACCAGAATAAGAAGAGATACAAAGCTGACATCAGATACGTAGCATAGTGGTTCATGAAGTTTTTTTCCTTTCAAAGCCGTTCTGTGCACACAGGTGCTTCACTTTCAGCACCTAAAGAAAAATCCTAGTAAGTGATTTTTCACTGTTCAGTTCACTCAGCTCCCTTGCTGTTGTCAATGGGATTAAGACTGTCTGTACTACAGCACTGGTAGCTCGTGAGTCTGTGCAAGCAGGAGGGGTTTTGCCAATAACTTTCCAAGGTTTTTTCTGATAGTGGAATAATGCCGGGTGTTACTACAGTGACTTCAGGGAAATGATTGTAGTTTTTGCTACTTATCTGTTCCCAGAAGGATTCATTTAACCCAGCTCCTTTTACCTATCAAAGCCTTAGCCATGTTCTTTTATTGCCTCTCACTTTTTTCTTCACCTAACACTTCTTCATACCTGTGCCTTAGCACAGTAAATCCTGCTATTTATTAATGACATTCTTAGTTGTAATCTCTGTTAGCAGTCCTGGCCTCCTTCCCAGGATACTTTTGGCTTCATTCATTTTGAAAAAGCACTTGCAGGAGAACTGTGCAGCTTTGAGCTTGGTGTTCAGAAGCTAAAAACAAAGAGCGAGCCTACAGTGCACTGGGCTATAACCTGCTGCATTACAAACTTCTTCAGAACATGCCTTTGGTTTTGTTAGCAGAAAGCCTTTAAAATAATTTTGACTTGGAATTTCCAAATTAACAGTTGTGCAGGTTTATAGTGACATATGTATTTTCATACTTATTTTAAATGACAGTAGGTCAGAAAGTAGACTTTCATCTTTGAAACAACAACCATGGAAATGTTCTTTCAAATCACTGCTATTTAAACTGCTAAACAATATGTAATGAGTGATTACAACTTGTTTCAAAATAGCTTTTCTATTTAAGAATAAAAACATTTCCTGATCTTTATGATTGTCTTTAATTACGAATTAAAAATTAGAGATTTTATCTGGTAACAGATTCTTTTATACAAAAGGAAAGGGACGGTCTGGTATCATCTAGTTATTACATCTCCTTCCAAGGGAAATGTATGTGAGATATTTTTATGGAAAAAGTATTTCTTTGAGCTGGCCAAAGCCTCTGCATCTGTGGTATGTTGCTAAAATGTCACCAAATACAAGGCAATTTAACAATCCAAGGCAGTCTGTAACTGTTCAGACTTCTTTGTAAGCTTCAGAAGATGCTGTGAAAGTCTCTGAGAATTCTTGAGTTTTTGAGCTGAAAATGGAAATGTAATCTTGCATGAGGCTTTCAGTCACAGTGCTACCTAGAAAACAAACAAAAGGATTGTCCATAAGTAAATTGCCTTTTTTTGCCATTTTTCTTAATAAAGAATTTTCAAATTGTGTGTGTGTTTTGCTTTTAGAATTGCTCCTTTATTAGGAGTCTTCCTTTACTTCCACATTTCTGAAGTAAATGTAATTTTTTCGGTCACTTTCCTCTGTGGATATGCATGTGCAATGCATCTTTCTTTTTAATAATGATGACCAGAGGAAAAAACATGAATTTTAATACCTCTAATAGGAAATAGCTTCCTGCACTTGATTGTATTGTATGCAGAAATACTATGTTGTTCATAGAACAAGAAAGAAATAATGTCTCAGGTGCAGATTTCTAAAGCAGCTTCTTTGCAAAGTGTAATGAAAAGTTTGATCACAAGAATGGGTAACTCTGTCACTAGGACAATCTCTTATGCTGAGCCTGTGACAATTTCATATTCATCTTCTCAGTTTTCTGATTTCAGAAATATTCTTGCTTCATGTGCTTGTTTATTTTGGTGTTATTTTTGAGTGTGAATTTAAATTCCAGATGAAAACAGGGTACATATATTCATGTATTCATAATTTACACAAGCTGGTGCTAAAAAGCTGTTATTGAATTGGCTTGCAATAAGTACACAAGTGTCACAGGAGCACTATAATCAACAAATTCTTGGCCTCTGTAATCAAATGAACACAACACAAGCAAAGCATGCCATATGCTATGCTCTTGGTTTTTCTTCACAGAATTTTGACCACATTGGCATGCTAAAATGTTTGAGTGCCAAGACTCAGTGATTATTGCAAAAATATTTAATTCTTGACTGCCCACTGAATCTTGACTAATGTGTATTTTCAGTTACTGTGTCCTCAGCGTGCTGTAAGGAGTTACACTGTAGGATGTCTGGCCTGAAGCTATGATTTGAAGTTTTGCATTCTGAGCACCTGACCACTTATGAACAGCGTGATGCAGAAACCACACTGCAAGGACCTTTGCTTATTGCTTATTACCATGATGCTGTTCTTACAGATTATGGTTGATTTCTGCATTAGCACAGCCCGCCTCTGCCACTCAGCAACTGATCGCTTCATCGACAGCATACTAGGTAAAATACTTCTGGGGTAAATAAGATGTTTAGAGCCCAAATTTGTAATCTAAATTCAGACACCAGCCTTCATGCCACACAGGAGAAAGTGTTGACGAAGGATGTTTGGGACTTCAGGCGGCTCTCCAAAATGCTGTTTATTTCACAGACAAAGTTACAGCATTCACGGGTCGTGGGTGACAGAGCCTCGCCTTACAGCTGCTCAGCTACCGCCTGGAGGCATGCCTGAAGCCGAATTCTGACCAGCTTACAAAGCATTATATACTTTGCTGAATACCTTAATACATGACAACCAATCAGCATTATACACAATACCTTTACATTTACCTATAGCCTATCCTAACTATTTTTCATTACCATATTATGGTCATTATTATCCAATCACACAAGTAAGTCTGTTACACTTTAAGCTTGAAGCTGCTTTTTTCAGCTTTCTTGAAGTGGAAAATTCTTAGACCTTTATTCTACTTACTATATCAACCTTTTATTTGTTTCTGGTATCTTTTCTGCTTGATAGAAGCATCCTTTTGTTTGTGGTCCACTTATCCTTTGCTCTAGCCATAGAATCTCTTATCAACTCAACATAACCTTTGCCTTCTTAGCTTACTCAGTGACCACTGGTTGAGCAGAATATCTTTTACTCTATATCAAAACTTGCTTTCATTTTTATTTCATTCTCAATTTCTTCATTCAGAGATCTTTCTGCTAGACCTTCATATCTGTGAAACTTTCCTGTCAAACTTTCATCCTCCCCAATAATGCTGCAATATGCAGGGTGGATTTCCTGTTTTTCTGTTCGGTATTTTATTTATGCTCAGTTCAGACACAGACTTGTCAGCTGGAAGAATTAATTACTTAATTATTTTTACAATCATTTGATGTCAGATTTGCAAGCAGAAGTGTGCACCATTTAAAATAACCTTTTACATCAGCGTAACAAATGGATTTCATATACAGTAATTAAATCATGCTACACTGCTGTGTACAAGTAGAAAAGACAAATACAGGTTTTAAGAAATGTGCAAAGGAAAAGAGGATAGAATAGCTTTGGCAGAAGGAAGAGGAGTTTAGAGAAAACTTACTCGAAGAATGACCCAGACAGGATATGTAACTCAGCCCAAGGATTCAGGTTCAGGCTCTCTGTGACCTCGAGTCCAGTTTGGTGCATTACATTGGTGAGCTTTGAGAAGATTATTTTTAGCTGCAAGACAGTACCCAAACAATAGCCATGTAAGATAAGAAAAGTAATAAGACAGACAAAGTGTAATTATTGAGGTGGTAATTGCTGAGGTGGTTACTGACCGACAGAAAACTGAAAGAAAAAAATTAGGGATTTGAAAGAAAATGGTGAGCAATAGTGTTGCATGGTGGTCCCAGCTGTTCATGTTTTTTGTTAACCAATAAATAATTGCTGGGTAATTTTTGAGCTGTATATATACTGTTCCTAGAATCTCTCTGTAAATGATGAAATATGACCAAACGTGAAGAGCGAGAGTTAGTGAGGGTCTCTCTATAATCTGCTGTATGTACATGAGACAGTCTGTCATCCATCTGAGTGGCTGGATTGATTGGAAAGCTGTGTGAATTCTGCCTTCTGCCTTGTGATTCCTCAAGAGAGCAAAACGTCTCTTTACAGCATGAGCATATGTCTGCATGACATATGTATTTGCCCTTTGCAAACAGATGTCATCTTAGAGCCATGCCATGCCTCCACGTGAAATCACCTGTGGGTTTAAGATCCCGTGAACCCACTTTTCTGTAGGATTACAGGGGACTTTTTTTATTTTCACAAATAAACCAAGATCACACTGCACATTTTTGGCACTGTGCCACTAATCTGCTTCAATTTTGAATGTTTGATTCTTTATCAGCCTGCTTATCAGATGTATGATTGAACTGCTATTTCAGGATGAGGCACAGATAATCTAGTAATAATTAATTTTATATGCATCTACATCTCAGATTGTTACAACTGACATGTCTGTTGTTTCTATAGCTCTGCCCTAGGACCAAAGCTGGTTTTTTTTAAGCTTTTATCCCTTCTTTATCTATTCTTCTATGAATGTATCTCAAGTAATTGAGTATGTAATGCTTACAATATACAGCTACCGAGTATAGCTTATTTACATATATAATATCATGTTATAGATTCACTCAGTTTCAGTCAATATCTCTAAAATGTAGACCAATCAATTCATGTTATCTTACA
The DNA here is from genome assembly GCA_013400655.1 of Mystacornis crossleyi. Classification (NCBI taxonomy): domain Eukaryota; kingdom Metazoa; phylum Chordata; class Aves; order Passeriformes; family Timaliidae; genus Mystacornis; species Mystacornis crossleyi. Next base: position 153,352 of record VYZQ01017806.1, read on the forward strand.
CACAAAGGTGTTCTTTCATACCTGGAAGGGAAGTTGTACTTATTAACATCTAGCAAGTGCATCCAGAAAAGAGCACAAACAATATTTTTTTCTTAGGAATAGTAGACGTTCTGTACTACAATAGACCAGAAATTCCAGTTAGCCCAATATGCTCTGAGAGAGGCAATAGCAGGTACTATTCTGGAAGACCATGTGAGTCTGGCCATTTTCTCTTTTACCTGTGTATTTCTGCAGCATGCAGAAATATTAGGAGTGTTAGAGGGTACATTTCTGCCTGTCCTGACTAAGGACCAGTTATTCATGACTTTGTCTAAACCCTTTTTGAACCCATTGATAACCTCTGCCTTTATGAGCTTCTTTGATAGGAATTCCAGAAGTCCAGTGTCTGCTGTGTAATCAAGTATTTTCTTTTATCTTCGTTTAAACCAATCTCCTACTAGTTTCATTGAGCTTGTCTTAGTTCCAGTACTGTGGGAGTTGAAGAGCTCTCTGTTCACCTTTCTTGCTGCCTTTATGACACAATAAACCCCAACCACATCCCTCTCCACCTTCTCCTCTGAAACAGTACTCTGAGTTTGTCTTCTCAAAAGATAGATGTTTCACTCTCTTCATCATTTTAATTGCCTTTCCCTATGCCCTTTCTAACTTGACTATGCCCTTGTGAAATATGACTACCTGAAGTACAAAAATTACTCAGGATTTGGGTGCATCATACTTTCACACTGGCACAAAATGACACTATCTACCTTACTGTCAAAATGCCAGTAAACATTCAGCTAATGATTTCAAACATATAGATTATTATTATTATCATTACCATCAATCTTTTTGCCAGGATCTCTTTTTTGAATTATGGGTCAAATGTAACTTCCTTCAAAAGGCACTTGGCAGCTGATCACGAGCAACTTTCAATTGTTGCAATTTATCAGTAAAATGAGCCGTGTGGTTACTTAATCTCTGTGAATTAATCAAGGAACTGGCCCTAGAACTGATTTTGAAGGCTTTGTTCAAAAATTTTGAGAAATTAATGTGGAGAATAAAATACAACAGGACAAATGTCGCCAGAAGAAAAAGTACCTCCCTAATGACATTTCAAAATTTCATTGATAGATAGGAATCTTGATTCTGGAAATGTATGCATTCTAAGTTGTTAAGAAACATATACAGGAAGCTGCTCTCTTAGGGATAAACACTGCCTAAACTCCCAGATAATATGGTGCAGAATGATGGTCTCATTGCACCTCCAGGTGGGAGTAGCAGGATAAACAAAGGACCAGAGAGCTGTGCCTCAAAGACAAGCCTTTCCCTTATAATCTTACTATTAAGATGAAACTCCATTAAAATTGGAGGAGGTAGATATGCATAGCTGGTCATATCCTGTCTTGGCAATCGGATCTAGTTTTAATTTAATTTAATGAGAATACCTTGCACTTGCTCTCTGGATTAGGTCGAGACCTTTTGTATTATCTGGTACTTAGCATAACTGGGTTCACAGTTCTGTGCTTTTAGATACTTATTAGGTCTTACACCCAGGGTAAAACAGACCCTGAAGAAGAGAGAAAACAGGGAGAGAGAGCACAGAACACACCACTGGCGAGTAGCATCAGGTACGAGTGGAAAAGTTGCTGGGAAAGGATCAGGTGAGATTTTATCTAGCTTTCAAGAAAAATATTCTAAGTAAATATAGAACAACTTGCCCCAAAATCTGCCCTGAAGTATCCAGGCAGATGGATAACAAAAATCCAGTAGCAACATACAGGTCAAAGTGAATGTTGCAGCTGGATTGGTTATCACCAGAGATGCTGAGATAAAACAGAAAGAAGGGTGAGGAACTGAATTTCATCTGCTTAAAGTATATGACTCTTTGTTCTAGATAAAATAAGAGAAAAAAAACCCCCACCACATAGAAATTTAAGCATGAAGGAGATCTGTTTAAGTTAAAGGGCAATATTGTCAAAAGATAAAATGCTTATCTTCATAATAAATACATGTAAATTGGAAACAGTATCAGAAAACATGGTTCTGGAATAATGTCCTGAATGTGAAAAACCTAAAGTGTTTTAAAACTGAGTTTGACACATTTTGAAAAGATTATATAGAAAATTCTCTGGAAGAAAATTAAGTTCTTATATATCGTATGTGTTACTATCTCTGAAAGAGTAAGAAAAAGAGACTTTTATTTACATTTGTGTAAGAGAATTCCAACATTATATTGATCTATGTATCAGTTTCTGCTGCTTGTCTTTGGAGTAGACCAGGAGGCTCTTCCTACCTCTTTCCTAATCTTTCCACCTCTTTCCTAACCCTGAGCTTGCAGGACAAAATGTCTTTGTGTTTCTATTGACATTAAAACTGCCAGGTGTATTTCTAATGTATACTCCTTAAATGTTCAGCATTAACCTCTTTGGCCAGAATTGCAGTCAACAGAGAATCTTTCCTTAAGTCAGTCTGGCAGGGACAACAGGTTTTTCCCACTACCTGTGAATTTTCTTCAACAAATTCCTTCTTGTTAAAGATAACTCTGTCATTGACAACTCCCTTAATCTGTTCTAGTCCTGTGACATTTAATTGCTATGGCTCTTGACCTCTTATTAAAATTCTTCAGCTAGCTGATGTGGAAGCATCATGTGCCATTGCAAGTAGAGTAGATGATTTATGGGCTTCTTCAGTAGCTGCCTGCCTGTTCCAGAGATTTCTGGAGACTGGATTCACACTGATCTTTTCAGTTCTGTGTTTTTATATTGCAAATGGCGGTTGAGTAACTTGTTTCTATTAGAGTTATTCTGCACACTGATGGCTCTGTTTTCTTCCCTGGAAAGTACAAATTTCATCTCTGCTGAACACTATGGAAATGAAACAGAAAGACAGAAATATTTATCTCACCTAATTTTACGTGTTTAGATTTGTTCAATCCAGCTCTCCTTGACAAAACAGACTGAGAAAACCTAATCATTGGGAAGGCTTGAGGGAAAGATGTTGCAACAAAGCAAGTTTGATTTGGACATACAGCCTACCTTCTGGAGATCTTGCATTTCTCAAGAAGGATGTCACCTAGTGAACCGACCATGGCTGATTACTGACTCACCTCCTGCTTGAGTTAGCTACCAGTACCCACAAGGCTGTGAATTACTATTCTGAATCCCTCAAAATATTTGGACAATCAAATGGGAGATATTTGAAAACAGAATTAGGAGAAGAGTATTTAATCCAGTGGTTAGCCAGAAACAGATAATGGATTTAAAAATGAGTTGACATTTTAAGAAGTAAGAGAAGTAGAGACGAAGTTACAGTGTATTTCATTTGAACATTTTGGATCCCTCAAAATTTTCAACTCTTCAGATAAAATTCTGGTGTTTTTTCAGTAAACTACAAAATTTGGTGTCCTGGTTTGGACAGG
>VYZQ01017808.1:14098-25780 GCA_013400655.1 Mystacornis crossleyi
GTAGAAGATAAAGATAATAATAATAATAAAGTAATATGGTGGAAGAATGATAGCAGACAAGTTTCATATGCAGTCTAGTATGAGATGCATTAGCTTTTGGCAAACTCTGTTTGACCTCACATCATCTGGCCATTCAATATCATCGAAGGGGTCTGTAACTCACACTACAAATAAATCAAAATATTAGCAAAGGTCCACGTTAGTTTGCAATATAATACCTGAGTCCTAAAGAAAACTCTTCTAATGCTGCCGTGGAGAAGTAAAGGGCAACAAAAACCAGAGGTAAATGCAAATTTTAGGGCTGGAATAATTTATCATGCCTGAAAACTCTGGTGCAATGAATGATCCATTCAAAGAGGACACTTACAATCCAGATCTTTCGTCAGCTGCAGGGACTAAGGGACTAATGTTGCTTAGGAACAACCTGCATATTTAAACACTGTTTTAAACAAAAATGCCACAATCCAGTTAATGAATTCCAAGCTCTGAAACTTTAATTTCTGCACTACTACCTTCTCTAAAGGCTGTCTTGGTTGGAAGTATATGAAAACATACAAGAGAACGTTCGCAATCATTCAAACAGTCCGTAAGTTTATTTCTATTTTACTGTCTCCTATTTAAGATTTTCCAACTGGTGCCATCCCTGTGTATTGGGTAACTTGTAACCATTTGGGTCTGTCTCTACAAGCCCAGAGCCTCTCAAGCTATAGACAATAATAATTCCTGCCTTTGAACCCAGCAGTCTTGGGGCTTGTTCTTCCCATTATGCAAAGTCAACAATGAGAAGTTCCTCAGTGAACTGCTGTGACTGCAACTGGAGCATTGGAAGACTGAGAAATTACTGCTTGGTCTGGCTGGATGATGGACTGCCGGGATGCACAAAACCATGGATGTGCCGCTGGTGCAGCACCGTGGGACAACAGAGCTGAGATCTTCTGAGTTGTGTTTTAAAAAGTCACAAAAAACCTGTTCAGCAGCAAAATTGCAGGTATTTTAAGAAGGTTTGGGATCACTATCCCAGTGAAATCTGGAAGAGTCTGCTCCTACCTCCCAGCAGTGTGGATCTCTGTGGATGCTGCTGCTCAATCAAGAGCAAGATGGAATGCTGCAGATGACGAGTACTTGTCTCATAATATCATCCTCCTCAAAGAAGCTGTGCCTGATGAATTACAGCTGTCACTGAATGAAGTGTCTTCTCAGGCATATTATTTCTGTGGTAGGTCTTTCCTAAATATTCAGTTCTGTTCCATGTCAGAACTGAGAAGGATAACTGCATCCATGAGGAGAGGGTTTGGTTTTCAGTTGGATTTGCCTGAATGCACAAATACTTTACCAACTCATTTCTTTTCTGTGTTCTATTAAAGGTTTTCTAAACATGCAATGATCATATTAAAAAAAAAAAAAAGGAAGGAGGGAAATCTATAAGATAAAGGGCTTAGAATCAGCTCAAAGAAAAACAGTCGCTTGTGATAAATGTAAGGTAGCTGGTAATTGATTGCAATATTGAAGAATTTTACCTTCATTAGCTTTATGGTCTCCTCTTACACACTCTCCAGTCTTAAGTAAAACTAGATCCATGTGAACCTTTTGTAAATAAGGTCAATCAAAGCTCCTTTGAAGATTATCAACATGATGCAGATGTTTCTTTTCAAGCATTGCTCTGCAACCCTACCCCTACATTTTACTGGGAAGTAAAATCTCTGGTTTTGGCAAAGACAATGGGGGGGAAACCAAAGTCTTTGGTTTTACCTGATGTATAGGAAGTGCACAGGAGAATTTGATGAACTCTGTGTCATAAGGTGGACACAGGAGCACTTTGTAGGAGAGGAATTTGGAGAGCTATCCAGGCTTCAGAAAGACCATGAATATGGGATCAGTATCAAAGCATGAGTCAGCTAAAATGCAGGCAGAAGTTTACTTTTTGGATAGCAATTTTTTGTAGTTTTCTGCTTTTGTCTTATGAAAGGGATGAGTTTTCTTTTGCTTTTTCTATTGCCTTTATGGCTGCATTCATGCTTCCTGCTGACAGTGAGTAGAGGTTTCCAACATTGTACTTAGTGCTTATTGGTATTATCCATCAATACAGTGGCACACACTTCCACTGATTTTAATATAATTGAAGCAAATTAATTTCAATAACTAAAATCTGAACATTTGCTTTAATTGAAATGTCAATAAAATTGCTCCCATCTCATTACTGTTTCTTTTAAAAAAATTTAAAACAGCTGACTCCGGATTCCTACCTGCATTTCAGGATTAGGAATTGCTTCTATTTTTTAACAGGGACTCAGGCAGAATTCTATGGGAGCTGTAGATATGCAATAGATAAAGTGTAACAAAAAGACTGAGTGCTGCACCAGGAGTCTACAGCAGAGAACATTACAGCATATTTACCTAATACATAACTGGGCATCCCCAAGGGGTGCAACACATTATTAACTGTATTTTCAAATTATGTTAATAGATTGAATTGGAAAGGAAAACATCAAATATTTACTCATTGAAATAAGTGCATTATATTTCAGGTTTTATGGAGTTACTTGTTTTATCATTCTTGCATAAAAACCTTTGACCTTCACAGCTTTTCCGAGTGCATTTGTTCTGCTATTTTGGCTTGAAATTATTTTTATTTTGGTGAAGGGGGTGGTTATTCTAATCTTTTATATGGAAAATAGTAATGAAACCACTAAAAATGCTCTCCTACTGCCTTGATCTTCGCTGAGTCTTATGGCAGCCTGATGTCTGTGTAGTCAGCAGTGAGAGAGTTCTGAGACTTGTGGCTTGTACAAAACTAAGGGAGTTCTCAGCTCATCTCCTAATCCTACAAAAACTGTTGGAATTTTATAACTGTCTTTAGATTTCATTGTTCCAATTCTGTGTCAACAAAGGAACACTCTGAGGATTTCAAAGCTCTGGGGAGCTCTGGTCCACATTTATATGTTTGGAAACTGAGGGCAGAAAAAGTTGTGGCTTAATTGGTCTGGCTTTTCCTGCTTGGGTAAATGGGCTTGTCAGATGCAGCAACTTTGACAGAGTTCCACTGTCAGAGTGTAACTTGTTGGTATTGAACAAGATAAATGTTTCTGCACAGATCTGTTTCTCTTGTGCTGTTTGGTTATTTCACTTCTGTGCCACGCTCGTGGCTCTGACCTGCAAGGCAAGTCTCTATCTGCAGCAAAAAGCTTTCTGTCTGGCAGCTTTTATTGATTTGGAAAGTTATAGTGGATAAGCATATTAGTAGAACTGCCCTTCTAGGAAACTGCATCTGGTGGATTTACTCTGGTTTCATCCTCTCATGAGCTGGTTGATTAAGCAGGTGATACTTCAAAATTTACGTGCAGTAGGGAGTTGTACAGTGCTTTCAGAGCTGTGTTTGGACTGTGAGAATATCCTGCTCTGGCAGCAGACATTTCCACAGGCAGGACTTGATGTCCAAGGCTGAGGGACCCTGCTGAATTTTACACTGTGCTATTGCAGTTTGGAGAGGTGCTTTCCTGTTCCTGTCATTCACTAACTGTCCCATAAGTAACTTAATCTCTACTTACAAAACTATGTGCAGGAAGCAAGAAATGCATTCACTGTGGTTGATGCAGACTGGCTCTTAATTTGAATTAATGCTTGAGAATAATGGTATGTTTTATCTCTCCTCAACTTAACTGAGCCTTATTAAATTTTTTTCTTCCCTCCTTTCCTCAAGTGCAAAGGGTGTACAAACCTTACTGAATGGTGGTAGACAGGATCATGCCAGAGCAGGTGATGTTGGAGGGAGGATTAGAGTCCTTGCATATGAGAACTGCTACTGCTACATTAAAATTTAATGGTTGATAGGCAGGGATGCATGAAGGGAATACGCTGACTTCTTAATTTGGGATAGTGGATGCTGTTAACTTTCTTCATGTTTATGAAAATTAAAAAGTTTAATTATGAGGCATTTGTTTTGAAGTTAATTTCTTTCTCTTGCCTTGCCTTTGTGCTCAGGTTGAGGACTGGAAAGCGAGATTACATAAATTGTTTAATTTAATTAGTAGTCTCATGGTAAATGTTCTGCTGAGCATAAGTGACTGACCTGTGCCCTGACATTATTGAACTATAAAGCAAATACCCATGAGAAGAAAGTATGGTGAATTAGCAAATTTTCTAGCAAAAGCTGAAAATTAAACTCTCCTCTCATATAATTGTGTCTATGCAAATCCTTTGTACTAACTCTGAGAATCTGTAACTTGAGGAGGTAAAAGGCAGTTTATTTCCAGCTCTTTGTTGAAATGGCAGGTTGCTAGTTAACCCTTTTTTCCCACCTCACCCCAAATCCTTTCCCCCAAACCTTTGCGTGGCAGAGCTATAATACCCTGGGGGGATGGAGGGAGGTTTGCAGTGTATATTAGTGACTCTCTTGGAACAGGTATATTTAAAATGTATGGAAAAAGGAGGTGGTGGAGGTGGTGAGATGGTGGTGGTGGTGATGAGAATTTAAGCCATTTCAGTGTAATGCCAATTCATTACCAATCATTCCTGTCTTATTTTTTAAACATAAATTCTGTAAGTGGAGCCTAAGAGAAATCAATAGCACAATGGAGGATTTAATATGGATCAAAGTGGAATTATTTTAGGTAATTTACCTTTAAAGATCAGTTGCTAATAATTAATGTCTTTAATTTTATGAGAAGCTATTAGCAGCTTGTAGAGGAAATGTAAACTTCTTTAGATAAAGAATGCTACAGCTTCATGTGTGAATATATGACTCTCAAAATGTTTCTAATGCTGTCATCTACTGAAGAAAACTAAGCCGTCTGCTACACTGATTATGAGAGAAAGCTGTAATAGTTTAGTTTCCTAAAAAAATTAGACTAACGAATCTTCACTCTGTTGAAAGCTGGATGTTAGAGCAGAAAGCGTGTCCCTGCCCACCAGCATTTCACAAGTTGCATTTCTTAAACCCAGATTTCTTTTATTTCTGTGATGGTAGCTGTTTTTTGGCATTTGGGTTTTGGTGGTTTGTTGGTTTTGTTCATGTGTCTTTGAGATTTTCCAGTACCTCAGAGCTGTTTTGTCATTCCTTTCTAGGCTCCTGCCATGCTGGAGGTGTCATCCCTTTCTAGGCCCCTGCCATGCTGGAGGTATCAGTGCTGATGGATGGACTAAGAAAGAGTTTTGTATGTCTTAATGACATCTTGAATCAAAGCGAAAAACATTGCAACACTGCTGCATACTCTCTTAAAAACATTTTAACAATTCTAATTGGTTTTTTTTTAACTTTGAAATCTAAATCTCTGACCCTCTATGTATATCTTAGATTCCATTATAAGTGTGCTGTTGATGCCTTCGGTTTTAACTTTTATATTTTTTCAAATTCTGCATCACCTAATGTGTAACTCTGAAGTTCATTGCAGCTTGTCAGCTGCTCTCTTAGGCCAGATAGACACAACAAAACTTCTCTGAGCTTGCTATTCAAGGACACTCAGGCTGTCCGAGGCCTAAAGGTGTAAACTATAGCTGCGAGAGAGGTGGAGAAATTGAAGAAATTACATCATTAGATAAGTTTTAATTGGTGAATTTATTCTGATATGCAAATGAACCAAACCTATAAAAGTGTGAAGAACTCGTGACTTGTCGGCCATCTTGGGGTCCATTTTGGAAGTAGCCTCTGGCTTCCCAAGGTGTACCTTTGAAGGCCTTTCAAATAAATACCTACCTTTATTCCCTTACTCTTGTCTAGTCTCTGTTTCTAGGTAGCAGGAAAAGGCATCACTATGATATAATTTAGACACTTTCCAGCTTGCTACAGAGTAATCTTAGGGTTCCTCCCTCCCCGAAAGTTTAGTTTCTAAAGGCATCCTCTTTTATTTATTTACATCAACATCTCCATTGCATCATCAAAAAGCAAAATGTGTATCATAGCTTGAAAGCAGCACCCAATCTACTGATCAGTGCAGGGAGTGAAAGAGGGCTTTTGAACAGCTTTGCCAAGAAGGTGCAATGAGGCTGCTTGGAATTATCATCAGGTCCCAGCTTCATCTTGCTCTGAATTCTTCAAAGCAGCAAGACTGTTAAACGAATATTTCTGCTTTTAAAGTAGGAGATTGTTAATTAAGTGAAGTTTGCAGCCAAATATTGATAATATTTGACGAGCAAAGCCAGGGCTTGTAGAACAGCTTGGTGTGATGTTTCTGGCTCTTGAAGGCCTTCCACCAAGCTGCACAGAACTCAGCAGAGCCTGCTGGGCTTGGAGCCTGGCTCTGGTTGGGTTGTTAAAGGTAAATCCATGGAGTCCAATGTACTTCTGCTGAAACCACTGATGCTGGAGGGTGAGGGACACCAACAGGCACTGTGACAAAAATGAGCTGCTTTCACATCAGTGCCTCTCTGAGTTGTTAACAGGAATCCTGACGTTTACCTCCAGGAGCTCCTGTGCCATTATAGCACAAATGTTGGGGTTTGTTTTTTCGGTTTTTTTTTTTTTTTTTTTTTTTTTTATTTTTTTTTTTAATTCTCCATATAAACCAATANTGGCAAACATTGAAGTCAGCAGGTGTGGTACAACATGGAGCTGTGCTTTCTGAAGCTGACAGTCCAGATCTGGGTTAACAGCTGAACTTGAAAAGAAAAGGCTGTCCAATTTTTGGGACGTCCAGCTCCAAAAGTCAAATCATTCGTGTGTGGGAATCACCCTGCACCAGACTGGGAGATTAGCTTGCTCTTTCAGCTACATCAGAGAGCCGGAGTTAACACAGCTCCCCAGCAGCAAACAGCTGAAGTAATGATCACAATTTACAATCAGGGTGCTTAGGGCTTCAGGGAAAAGCAGGACAGGAGAGGAGGACTGTGTCTGAGGGCAGGAGCTGGCAGTTGTCTAGGCAAGCTTTAACTTCATATGGCTTATTCAATTAATCTCTGCGACTCTTTGGCCCTTCTGCCCTACCTGGCAGACGGGCTTAATGTACTGAACAGTCCAGGAGCAAAGTAGAGAGAGCTGGTACTAACAGTGTAAAACAGCTCTCAGCAGAGCAGGGAGCTGGAGAGAAAATCATCTCCTCAACATGATGCAGCTGTATAGCCTCAAACAGTACTTCTGCAGCATGCTGCACAGTCACTGAATTAAAGCCCTTAGAGCAAACCAGGCAGAAAAGTATAAATTAGCTGAGCAGGCACATATATCTGAAAAACCAATTTAAGTCCTGCAAGGCTCTTGCCAGCAGGACCACACTCTTAGGCTTTTCAGATCCAACAGAAATGTTCAACACAAATGTATTTTTGAGTACTAGCATTAAATAAGAATCCTCTGAACCAGTGACCTGGAGTCTGCTAAATCATCCTCTGTCTCAATAAGGCACAATAAAAGTGTTCATAACTGGGCAGTGTAAATGGGCAGGAGTTGATTACTGTCTCAGTCCCTTTGGAAACAAAATTCTGCAAGCCTTCACAGAGAAGGGCATGATAAAATTACATCTTTGCTAATGTTTTGCATTAGCTGCTATCTGCACCATTGCTTGAAAGCATTTGTGCCTTTTGAGGAGGATATAATTCAAGGCATAAGGGAGATGGATGCTGGAGTTACAAGACCTCCCTTTCCCTATGCATGGTACAGTGACAAGTGTTTGCTCCCTTATTTCTTGGCAAATGCTGAAATATAGAAATCACTGCAATCATTTATTAATCATTGAAAATCGGAGCTGCTCCAAGCAAGAGTTTATCAGAACTTAGAGTTTATTTAATCGAATTGAAACCCTGATGTTTGTGTTTTCAAAGTTGCAGTAAGCTGCTCTTTCAACTGGGAGTGTACATACACATAACACAAGTTAATGATTGTAGGGGATGGACTGGAAGAAAAGGATTTCCAGGGATAGCATGGGGGAAGCTCTCCACACCTATCAGAGTGCTCTGTGTTCACTGGGCTCCCACCAGTCTTAGTGAAGGTACAAATACAGCGCATTCTGTCCTTATCCAAACACATGTCCAGTTAGGGCCTGACCTTTCTTGTTAATTTTTCACCTTTCAGGGTGAATTCAATTATCAGCCTCAGCTTACCGTGTTTATTAGCATGCAAGGAGAAAAGCTGACACTCCAGAGAGGGGGTATCTGAGTGCTTTAGAGCAAAAAAGTCTCCCATTATGAAAGCAAATTGAGTAATGGAAGAAAATATATACTGAGGTGGCAGTTTCCATTCCTGTGTATTCTGTGAGAACTTCTGGCTGCAAAATTAGGAGTTTCCTTTGCAAGCCCTTGTGCACAAGAACCATTTTTGTTCATCTTCCTTACTCCTTGCTAAGGATCCTAATCTTTCAGTGTATGACACCCTCTTTCACATGGCAGCCACGTTACAGGTTGCTGAGGGACACTGTAATGGTTATCAAAGCCAGGCAATAATGAGATGGCACCTTCCAGTTCTGTGGACAGGAAGTCCTGACCCACACAATGGCATAAGGGGAAAAGCAAATTTTAAAAGTTCCGTAAGTTTCTAACAGTGAGACTTTGGGATTCCGAGGATAGAAGAAAAATTGGTAAAGATGGAAAGTGAAAATACACTGAACTTCAGAAATCCACCAGGAATTCCATGATATAAGACAAGTACTAACTTGCACTTTTCTGTTTTGAATATTTTGATTTCCCACTTGCATTTCTCACCCATTCCATATTAATTGCTAATATTTACTGAGACAGATCCTTCAGAAAGAAGCTTTAAAATGTGTCATAAACCCCTTGTAATTTCTGCTTGTAGTGATCTATTTGGCTTGGTGATTGCTTTCCATGAGTTTAAGTGAACAGCCTTTTTTTTTTTTTTTAATTGGTTGAACCTTTCTTTTGGATCTCAGGTTGGCTTACATTTGGAGCTTCTTCAGCAAAGGAAGTGCAGTTATAACAATGGGGAGAAGAGATGTGATGATGATGCAGTAGCCACACTGCAGAGAAGGCACTGATTCCTGAGAGGCTATTCCCATAAGTTACTGAACTGTTTTAACTGATAAACTACTGTGGTGTGATAATCCTGCACATATGAATGTCTGGTCTCGCTTTTTCTCTTTCAGCTGTTGTGGTAAGATGTGTGAATGATGAATGGTGAAAAGCTTTTGAAGAGCTGCTTTACTTAGTTTATAAACTGTTATTTCAAGGGAACAGCAATAGTTCTACCATAGGATGATTGGTAGGATCTCCTTGGTGTGTCTGTGAGGGAGACAGGCTTGTCTCCCTGCTTGTCTCCCTGTGTCTTTCCAATGCTGAGTGATGTGCACAGTGGTGCTGGGAGGGAAGTACAGCATTCCCTCCCTCAGTCAGGAGCTTGCAGCACAACGGAACCTGCACTCTTCATGCCTGGCTCCCTCAATACCTTTACTTTGAGCTTTATATCATCATTTAATGCAAACTGAACAAATAAATAAATCTCTAAAAGGATCTCAATTTTCCCTGCTGCCAGCCTGGAATGATATTGGGATCAATTTCAACAATAGCCTTTACATCCCACTGTGCATTAAATTGAGGGTGAAGGGAGAGAAGGGGCGAGGAAAGCAGAGGCAGGTGGAAAATCCCTCTTGCTCCAGTCTGTCCCCTTATATCTTGCCCAGTTTGTGATGCTTTGCCCCACCTTGAGCAGTCCTATTCAAGGGGCTTGGGGTGTTCATATTTCCCCTGCCCCCAACAGATCATGTTATATTCCTGTAGAAAAGTAAGGCACATATTCCTCATACTTCAAGCAGCTGAAAATGAATACAAATTGCTGCAGACCATTCTCTGCAACCTTCCTGGAGACAGATTTGCAGGGGACCCCGAGGCAAGGATGGAGTCTGCGGTAAGGCGCGGGCTCTCAAGGGGGCTGGGCGCATCCAGCGTGGGCACTGCAGCCGGCATGGGCAGGGGAGACCCCACGGCTGCAGTCACACGCTGGGACTGCTGCATGGTCTCGGCCATGCGGTCGCCATTGTCCGTGGTCAGGGAGAGGGAGCAGGAGAAGCAGTAAACTTTGAGGGGACACAGCTGATGTGATTTAAGAGGCCCAGTAATCATATAATATTCAGAGAAATATTCTTCCATTGGCACATGTTTTGATTGTGACATCAATTCTGCCCAAACATCCTCCCAAAAGCTCTTTATAAGAACCAAGTCCCAAGAAACATAAAAAAAGTTTTTAAATAGCCAGCCAAGGAAATGTTTCAGTCTCTCTTGAATTTGCATAAAGTCAGAACCCAGGTATTGCTGTAGAAGGATCCATTCAATTTCGCCAAAGACTTCTCTTTGTGGCTTAGTTAGCCACGTTCCTTTTCATCCTTCCCACTCCTCCACGTCCTCCATCGTCTGAGAGGGAACAGTGAAACAAAGATGATAAGAGAGAGATCTAGAGAGTTTTTTACTCACAAATTTTTTGGATCTTCAGAATCCTGCTGTTTTTGGGGTCGCTGTCTCCAGGGATTGATTGATAGGCTTTTGCTCCTTTATTCTTCACCATTTGCTGCAGATCATTCTCTGCAACCTTCCTGGAGACGGATTTGCCTGTGGAAAGAATCAAGGGACCATATTTTGCATGGATGTTCAGAGATTTTATTTTCTCCCAGCACCTCATGGAGGGCCTAGGTCAGACTGAAGGCCCATGGGAAAACCACTGATTTCCTGGGGCGGGGAGACATGTAAAGGCCAATGAGGACAGGATTAGGGTACATGTGACCCAAGAGCAGGGAAAAACCCTGTATGTCCCAGGGCATGCTTACACCCCAGGGCTCATTCTTCCCAGGGAAAGGCGGGGGAGAGCCCTAACAACAAATCATGTTCATCAAGCCCTCTTTTATCACCTTATAAAATATTCCAGGTGATTTTCTGTCGCGGGGTATGTTCACACCCGGAGCTGTCCCTCCGGTGACCCGGCTCCCTACCTCCGCCGGCACCAGGACGGGTACGGCTTAGTCTGAGGACAGACTCCGCCGATCCCGTGGGCTTCTTTTCCTTGCTCCTTTGGATCCACTCCTGTGGTAAGCACACCAGCAGGCATACGACAACAGCGAGAAGTAAGAGAGGACTCTGAGAGGGGATTGCCGAGCAAGTTTATTGGGGGCCCTGGCTGAGCCCCCTCACCTTGGGAAATCTGTCTCTGCAGAGCCCCAAACAGCGCACGAACCGCTCTCATAAAGGGGGGTGGAGAAAGGGGCAGGAGGTGAGGAAGGACCAATGGGGGAGATTCAGGGGATGGCTTAAGGAATAAAGGACACTTCTGGGAACCAAAGTGTCCCAGGAGAGGGGAGGGATTTCTGGGAGACACAGCCAATCACTCGACACCCAACCTAAGACTTTCTTAGAAGCTAGGCTGGGTCCCGAGATGACAGACATGCCTCCCAGGGAGGGGGGAAGGCAGGGGACACGCCTCGAGGGAAGAACAACCAGGGGACATATCATTGGGGGATATAGGAAGGGGGTACATGGAACGAACCAACTGGGATACAAAATGCGAACTGAATATGAAATATAAACGCAAACAAAAAGGCACCGCTACAATTTTCTGTAATTTCTTTTAATGGCCAGAAAAATATTTTTTATTATATTGGGTGAACTTTCAAGAAATAGTCACTGATCTATTCATTGTTTCCTGATTTTAGTGATTTTATGTGGCCACTTTTATCTAAAGTCCCAATCTTCTGTTTTATTCAACTTTGCAGGAACATACCATGGAATGGTTTGAGTTGGCTTAGAAGGGCCCTTAAAGCTCAT
>VYZQ01017811.1:0-10404 GCA_013400655.1 Mystacornis crossleyi
CCTGACGAGCTGGTAAGCAACTGGACAAACAACCCCGCATAATTTGCTCACAAAAACTTACCAGAAACAGTGACTATTCCAAAGGACATAGATAAGCTTTGACAGGACTTTTCAATGTAATTTTTAAAATAACTTGCTCTGTTTGCCACAGTTTGTAGACTGGGAGAAAACCAGTGGAAGACCTTTGCAATACTCCAGAATTGCTACAGGATACATTAATTTGGCAGCAATCTCTGGGGCCTACAGGTCTTTCACAAGCTTTAAATGGGGATACAAAGAAGCCCATTGCAAGAGAGTCGTCAGCCCATTCAAGAATCAAACACTTGAAATCATCTGCGACAGTTCCTTCTATGAGTAGTCCAGGTTTGCACTGAAACCTCTGCAGGAAGCAGCACAAGATTTTTCTTTTCTTTTTGAAGAGATTTTAACTGGTGGGGCACTTTGGAACACAAAAAGCTCTCAAACATGGCTGTGGATCCTTGCTTATTAAATGCTGGGCCCTTAATGAAGCCCTCTCAGAATGGGTGGATTTCATGCGTATGTGAACGCGAACACACACCCGTCATTAAGCAGCAACTCAGAAACACTGAGCGGTCCTTTGTTTTTATCTTCTGATGCCTATTCACAATGCAGTACTACTCACAATGCTGGACCCTTTTTGTCATTTAATAAACAAACTCAAAAACCCCCCAAACTCTATTAATAAAAAGCTTTTAAAATATGAGCCAACAAACCACAACTCATTTAGGCTCTCATCACTCTCAAAAAACTATCTCCATGTGTATCCAACATATTCAAAAGACTGGCGAAACAGACAGGTTTCTCCTGAATACTCTGTGTATCAATGACGGCAGGCTTCTGTGGACAAGCAAACACTCGCTGTGCAGTTTACTATTCCCTGTGCTCCTGGAGTGAGTACATCCGACCACCTATGGTCATTACCTCTGACCTGAGTTCCTCTGCTGACGTAAACTGCAGTGTTGTGGCGAAGGAAAGCAGCAGACTTACCTGTGGATGTACCAGGTTATTTGATCAACCCTACCTTCTTCATACTACTATATGGACTCAGAAGGGAGACTCCTTTAGTTCAGTGGACTCTAAGGATCTATTTTTCCATGAGCAATACTAACACTGTCCTGAATTCTTGCTGTTTGGGATGTTCACGAAGTTACAAGTTACACTGCAGACAGCTTAAAAATTTCGTCCAGATTGGAAAATTTTTCGTCTGGAACATGAAAAGTGGAAGATGAATTCACAGGTCCGTGCTGCAACATCTTTTCTGTTTTCATTGCATCAGATTAAACGACTCAGCCCAGTCCATGACTAAAACTGATTTGTGAAAACTGCCTCTTGGTAACTCTTTCTGATGTTGGCATTAAATACTTCAGTTTGCTTTGTATCACAGTTAAATTATGACAAGTCAAACATTTGGCTAAAGCTTAGGAAGTGCAAATGAGTTCTCATCACTGTAAACATTCTCAGTACAAGGGCAAAGTCAGCTCAGAGGAAAAAGTACACTACTTCCACAGTCAATTATCTTTAATTCACACTTCCAGTGCACAGGCCCATCCCTGCAGAAGAAATCCAGAGACATAAGAGCACAGGCAGATTCCCAAAATGTAAAGGCGAAGTATTCAATATAAAACATTTACACACTGAATATTTTCTTGAAAAGAAGGATGCCTCAGGACCACCCATGGCAGCAACAGCAACTTCCAGTAGAACAGAACCAGCCAGAAGGCTGATTTATGGAAAAAAGCAAAAGAAAAAGAAGAACTGTAGGAAAACATTTGACGTAGGCATTCCCAAGAAACACTGAGGTCTGGAAAGACAGCACTAACACATAAAACACAGGTTCCCTCTGCTGCCAAGTCCCATGGTCTGTGATTCAGCTCTTTGGGTGCATTATGAATATGAAAAGTGTGGAAAACATCTGCCTTTTAATTTGGGGTTTAGTTGTTGTCAGCTACTCTTTTTCAATAATGCCTTGTACACTTCAAAAATATGGAGTAAAACTGTAAACTGGAAGAGCTGCAGTGAAAAACAATGTTGCCACAAGTAGAGAATATAGGCCTGTACTGTTTCATTACATCTCCTTTTGGCAAGATTTTCTGGAGAACCACCAAGTACCAGAGGCCCATAAAAACCGAAAGAAGTTCCCTTAGTAAAATGGATTATTTAAACTTTGGGTTCTCATTTTGTTTATATTATCAGCTATTTAAAACTCACAGTTCTTAACCAAGAGTCAAAGAAGAAGTGGCTTCATGAAAACAACTCCAACAGTCTGGCTCCAGCTGGGTGGTGAAAACTACTCCTGTAGGTCTCCAGCAGAGAAAAACCAAAACAATAAACCTCCAACCAACACAAAAAAGCCACTTCACTGGTAAGCCACACCTCAAACAAGATTGGATAGTATTACAGGTAGGCTTTATGGGTTTTATCTTCCTATCTTTATAACCACAGAGAAACAAAGATGGAAATATTGTTTCTCTAAGTTCCTTTGATTACTAGTGGGAATCTTTGATGATTGTTTAACACATGTAGAATTGAGTACTTGTGAATGCCCCCAAACTTTTAATGAGCTCTACAAACTGTATTATTATGCTTATGTAGATATTCCTAGATGGAAATACAGATACGGGTTTAGACAAGATATATCTACATCTAACAATGTATACATGTCAGGTCATAAACTCAAGGTTTTACACCCAGCTGCTCTGCTACAGAAGTGGCAGCTGTGCCCGCAGACAAATCAAAATATAGTTTACTGAAATGAAACTATCAATACAAAACTATTCATGTAAAGAGAATAATTGCTGATGAAATCCCTTCCTCTACATTTAAGGAATCAATCTCTTTGAGTAGAGGAGTATTTTCCATTTTTTTCTGTTGAGTGGCACAGCAATGTCACTGAGGTTTATCTTTTTAATAACGATTTCCTGCACAGTCAGTTTTCAATTAAGGAATTGATCATGTCCAAGTAATTGTAAAAGATACAATGAAGTCATAGATCACAGGATACTTCCTATTTTCTGTAATTTTAGTTTACCCAAATGTGGCAAATCTGCTTTTTGTTTTTCTTGAAAGCTGATCAGACTCTTTTCTGTTTGCATTAGGAACCAAAGCAAAGAGATTTAAACTACAGAGCAGAACAGCAACAGCCACCTTCCACCTTTTCACTCTCCTGCAGTGAACTCACTTGTTGCAGAAGCAGAACTATTTGCCCATCGCCCCTCCCACAAAGTTTGCCTTGCCCAGAATATTCAGCCATCACGTGGAACAGAGGGGAGCAGAAGTCAGGAGCACACGACACCGACCACCCAGTGCCCATGAATAAAGAATAATTAACACCCCACAATGCACCTAAACAACTGCCAAGTCTCCTTATCCCTGCTGTGTCCTTATGAACGCAGCTTTCTTTGGAAATACCCTGGTCAGTGCAGTAGCTGGCACTGCAGCATTCCTTGAATCACACAGCCTCATGGCAGGTGAGCGGCTTTGTCACCCACATCCCTGCCTGCAGCTACCACTGGGCAAAACACACTGTCAGAGACACCAGGAGAGCGGAACAGCATCTCGGGCCCTTCCCTTCCGTGCACAGGGACTGCAGGAAGGCAAGTGTGGGCGAAGCTCCGATGTCCAAGAGCGACATCTGTGCAGCAGGGCTGACAAGTGCTTCCAGCTACAGCATCAACCTCGCGGCCCCGGGGGTTTTAATGCTGCAGATTCCCCTCCTCACTACGTAACTCAGCGCTCTTCCTACGTCACCAAAGTCAGCAGAGATTTCACTTGAAACAGCCTCAGCTGCCTCCGGAGCAATGCCAAGCTTGGGGCCATACACGGCCCCGTTTGCTTCACAAAGCCCACTCTCTGTGCACTGCCAGACTTCTCTCCAAGGGCTTCAAGCTAGAGCTTCTGCACACCTTCCCAGCTGCAAGACTCACACCTACAACAGGGATGAACTGACTCCAAAGCAGCCCAAAATCATCAGGAGAGAAGCTGCATAATAAATAAGCAAAAACCCCTCAAAAAACTCCGAAACAAAAAAAGGCCCTAAAGACTAACTCCCTCCAGTTATTATTTAGATGTTTGCGCTGAGATTGATAAAAGAGTGTCTGTGGAGAGGGGAGATGTGACAGCAGATATACTGGACAGCACACCTTGGATATCACCTTTTTTGTAATAAAAGCTGCCACCAGTTACTGCTACACAAGTGACAGCACACCAAGTATACTCATATCTGCAAGTACTCAGGACGACTTCAGGCATAACTCCAGAGGATGTCTCCTGAAGTCCCAAGATCTTGTTAGGTCTTTGTGTTACAGAGCACTGTAGATTTGAATTTATTGTGTTCAACTTCAGAGACATCTTTAGAAAGCAGTGTGATGCATGGGAAGACATCTCCTTATTAAAAGGGCTGTGCTTTTAAGTAATTAGGTTTTTTTCCTTGACATTCATTAAAAGACAACAGTATCCTCACAGACCAGATTATAAACAAGCTGAGTGCGGTAACCATCACATAAAAAAACCCAGCCCCACAAAGCCATCTCTCTGGAGAGGAGCAGGAATCAAACCAAACAAAAACCCCAGGTTACTTCTTTTTCTCTTCTCTGCCTTGTTTTGCTAAGGAAGCCCTAAAGTCTCTATTACGACACCAGAAAAACCATATACAAATACATAAGGTTACACCAAGCTTCGACTCAAAGCTAATTTAAATGAGCGTGCAT
Organism: Mystacornis crossleyi; assembly: GCA_013400655.1. NCBI lineage: Eukaryota > Metazoa > Chordata > Aves > Passeriformes > Timaliidae > Mystacornis > Mystacornis crossleyi. The sequence continues at coordinate 4,728 of VYZQ01017811.1, forward strand.
GAGAGGAAGGAATACAGACCATTACTGAACTACTGACACCACTGTATTCAAAGGGTTTTCTTATTCAACCTTATACAATTTGAGATTGCGCCTTCCCTGCTTCATGGAAAAGCACCCGTCACAATGCAGATAATGACCTACAATACCTATACCAGCTTATGGAAATGAAATCTTAATGAAGGAGAAAGATCCAGAAAGAGTGAAAACAAACTGACAGCTTATATAATGCCTGAACACCTCTACTGAACCACCGCATGACTTTATTCTGGAGCAGCTCTTCACCACAAAGAGTTCCCAGCAAAGCCAAAGATAAATAAAATATATGTTAGGATAAATACAATAAGTACATTCAGGTTTGTAATTTCATCTTCTCTAGACTCTAAAATGTAATTGAGCATCCTGTATGCCTTNCAGCAAAGCCAAAGATAAATATATGTTAGGATAAATACAATACATTCAGGTTTGTAATTTCATCTTCTCTAGACTCTAAAATGTAATTGAGCATCCTGTATGCCTTATTATCACTTTGAATGGGTTTTTAATGAAGAAAAACTGACTTTGCTGGTTTTTTAACTCCTATCTGAAAAAGTTCTAATGCAGTTCTTATTGCTTTGCACAGTAAAAGCACACAAATGCAGAGTGTTTTAAAATGGTCTCACCGGAGAAAGCAGAAAATAAGTAATTTGCCAGAAATCATACTTTTTACTCTGTTGTATTATACATGCAGTGAAATTACTAAATTGAAACAGTTGGGATACAGTTTAACACGCACAACTTTTATTACATTTTGTACCCCATCAAATTTGTTTCTTTTACTGTATACACATATTTACAAGAACCAGGAAAGGGGAGTTTTACCACTGGAGAAAGAGAGAGACTCTTCTGAATTATGAATTGCTTTATGACATTAAATCCTAACAAGATGCATCTCAGAAGACCCTTTATGCTGCAGCCTGCTAGAGCTCAGTGTTAAGATGCACTATATGCAAGCTCTATATCAGATTAGAAAGCAGTTACATCACTGAGTGAGTGTTTGGTATTTGACATTTTGCTTTCTCCAGATTACCTGTGTCACATACCTCTTCACAGGCCACTACAGAAATTCACATCAGCAAACAGAATTTAAAATTTCCTACTTTTTAGGCTATGTAAGTTACCTTACATATTCAACAACAAGCACTTATTTACACATGAACTCACAACAGTAAATTAAAATTAACTCAGATGCTTTCAGTTCTTATTTCAGGCAGACTTGTTTACTCTCAGATAGCTTAGGCTTGTTCCTCAACACCACAAAGCTCAGAGGATGCCAGGGGAATAAAGCTGGAACCAAATGCTGGAATTTACATCCATGACATGTGACTGCCAGTGTGTCACAAAAACCAGGCTGATTTTTTTCCTGATGAAAGAAGCCACAAAGCTGAAGCCTCATAAGACAAATCATTTAGAGAGTTCACTACTTTGATTTAGGTTAAACGGATTTATCAGCTTAGAAACAGGACTAAGTTACTGTAATTTGAGCAGCTGAGCTGCGTAGCTGACTATACATGCGCACTTTGGCCTACAGCAAGAGCCAGGTCAAGCACATTTTTGCCTTATGAAAGTCAAATGATAGCAGATTTGAATGGAGAAAATTCAAAGAAAGGGGATTTACGGAGTCTACTCCTTTTACCTCAACACTGGGACAAGAGTACTCCCAGCAGAAGCTGCAGACACCCAATCAACAAAACATCCTTATCCACTGGTCTGCTGCAAGGTCCATCCCACTGGGGTTCACACCACAACACCCAGCAGGTGTCCACATTCTGGAGAGCACTGACCATAAAGAATCTCCACATGTGAAAACTCTGCATGGTGTGTCCCACCACATCTGGCCACGTACCTAACCCAACAGCCAGCTCTTGATGCATCTCTCATGATGACACAGTGACACAGCAGCACCTGCTAAGTGACTGCAGTAGGCTGCCCACTGCCATAGAAACAGAAGGCTCTCCTACTACAGCTGACGTCTCAGATACAGGGTTGCACATCAGCGACACATTACACAACCCATTTGTTCATGACTGAACACACTGTTAAAAGGCTCAGACACATCATCAGACGGTGGCCAGATACTGGCCATCTAATTCATCCTAACTCAAAGTTGTTGCCCAGAGCCAAAAGCAAACAAGGATTATCTGGAGTTCGGTTTGTGCCCTGAACACCTCCACTTATGTTTAGAGAACAGCACAATACTGGATTGGCTGAGGCTTAATTTAAGACAGTATTAATATATAAGTTCCAAGCTTGAGTTGGAGGAAAATGGGGAAGCAGGCATCTTCCTGAACAGTGAGACAGTATTAGATGCCGTAACTAACCACCACACTCTTGAACCTTATTACCTATTTTAAGTCACAGCTCACAGCCACAGCAAGGCCACTTCCTCTCTCCAGCTGACTACACTGATTCACCATACCTAGAGGATCTTACCCAAGTTATCGATGACCTCCTTGTACCCCCGGAGCTCTAAAACCATTACCTCTGGCTTGACAGGAGTAAAATTTACCCACCTTCTTCCCCCCACCAGGAACTTTAGATGAATGGCAACTGCTGCTAAATCCAATGCTAATTAGAGAGAAGAAATATTTCAAGATTTTGAGGTATCCATCAATCCTACCAAAGAGATTACTCTTGGTGAAGACAGTATAGTCTGCAAACGCTGCAAGCCAGAGATGCCTGCTCAAGGCTGGAGACAAGGGCTCAGGAGCCCCCCAGGGACCAAGCAGACACTCTCTCCATGGAGAACAGAAGCGCCACAGAGACACAAGTAACTGTGAACTGAATGGCCACTCCCAAGGCTCACCAGGATGCTCCTCACCTGTTTACTTCGCATGGAAGCAACGGCCAAGCCTGATAGTGCTTCGAAGCAGATCACGTTTGAGAAGTGTCATCAAGCACGTGGGAACTGCAAGCGGCCCTGCAGGTGTATTCCTACAGCTCACAACAGCCAGTGTCACAGCAGAGGCTCAGGTCCAGTTACTGGCTCACTAAGAGCCACTGGTGCATCAAGCATAATCCCCCAGTAAAAAGCCTTTTTTCAGGAGAGAGTTGTACAATACCAAACCTTTCTACATTTCACATATGGTCTTCTGTAAGTACTCAAGCAACAAAATCCTTGACCTAAGCATCTCACAGCTTGAAAAGAGCATCTGACACAGAAACCAATCTCCACTTGGAAAAGGTTCTCAAATAAGCCAGAGATCTGAGAACTATCCCGACTCAGTGCAGTATATTTTAGGATACTGGGTATATTACAGAATTACAGAAACCAGAAAATGCAGTTCCCCCCAAACTCTTAGGGGCTTATCCATGCAGAGTGTCTGAAAATCAAACACAGAGTATAGAAGTGCAGAAAGTGAAATGCTCTTCACCATCCTCCTCCTCTGCCCCAGTGGATCCCAAGTCTTACCTGATAACTCCTAAAATACTTTAAATCTAAGAGGATGAGGGGGAAAAAAAAAAAACAAACCAACAAACAAAAAAAGGATTGTAACAAAAGCATAGCAACATATCTGAACACCCACTGACTTGCTCATGGATCTACTAGAATTAGGACAGGTTGTTGCTACCTGTTGCTTTACACTACATCAAGAAAGAGAGGTAGAAAGGACTGAGAAGGAAGTGGGCTTATCTTGAGTTTCAAAAGAAATTTTCCTCCTTTTTTCTCCACAGCTTCTCCCTTTGGGGAGAACACAATCAGTAGTAAAAATGCTGCTCAGATACCTAACTGATAACAAATTTAAAGAGGAAAAACATGAGTTTCATAGGTTAATTCTGTCATGCAACAGAATTTCTCTTTAAGACAAAGCTTGTCAGAAAGCATAGTAATTCCTAATATTATCCCATATAAGCAGAAGTTACTTTCACTTGAAGGTTGATATAGCTTGGACAAGTTTATAAACACAGCTGTGAAAAGGAAGTTGAAAAACCACTCAATATTTCCCTATGTGTATTCCTGGGTTCTTTCAGACTATTCCGAACTCCTGGGCCCAGCCTCTTTGCTCTCCCAAACATCCCCAAGCCAGCATACGGAGCTGCTCCCAGAGATGGAGGACTCTTGTGGCTGACACTGCACAAATCTGCCTGTACACTGGGCACAGTAGAGCCACGGAATCGAGCCATTCCCTTACGTGTTGGACTTAATGATCCCTGTGGGTCCCTTCCAGCTCAGAACACTCTGATTCTGCAATTCCTATACATACTGCTATTGTTGTGCAAGAAGGTTTGACAGAACAGCAAGAGCTCCCAGTTACCCACACAGAAACACATTAACTACAAAACCAGTAGCAAATAAGTTACTGAGACCAGAAAGATGCCTGTGCGTGGACACCTGATGAATGGGAGGACAGGTCTTCAAGGTGGGTCAGTCTAATTCCAACATACTTAATATGTTCATTTTAGTGTCCTCCCCAGTCTTGGTACAGAACCTGGTATTTATTTAGTACCACATATACAATATATTACTTCTGGACAACAAGCTTCTGGGAACTATAAATAAATATCTGTCAAGGAAAATAAGGCAAATTTAAATTTCCTTAATTCTTGAAGTGTTTCCAAAAAGGTATCCATTGGAAACAGCCATAAATCATCCGCATAATCTGTGGTCCAACATCTTTATAGATTGCTCTGTGGGGAAGTAGACTTTCATACCTCCAAATCATATTCTATGCTCCAGTCAGGTACACAGATATGGAAAGTTAGTTGGTGCCATTATTCCATTAGCATGTGGCAAATTCTTGAAATCCACTGGTTTCTGCTTTCGTTCACAGGAAAAGATGACATAGTTCACAGCTGAGGAGGAATGTTTTAAAACTAAGTCTCATGCATGGAAATTAAACCACCAAAGTTAAAAAAGCATCCTTGCCCATCTTTCTTAAAAAGAAAGGCTCATGAGTAAGCAACACTGGATATCTGGTTTTTTGTGTTGGGCTGCTAGGTTTTTTTTCAGAAAGGCTGGAATTGACCCTGTGCTGGAATGAGGTTCAGCTGCCCACTGTATCACTGACACCCAGAGTTTAGGATGAAGCTGTTACACAGCTTACAAGTCGTATACATTATTGCACCCAGANTGACCCTGTGCTGGAATGAGGTTCAGCTGCCCACTGTATCACTATGACACCCAGAGTTTAGGATGAAGCTGTTACACAGCTTACAAGTCGTATACATTATTGCACCCAGACCCATTCGTAATAACATTATCTAACCAGCTTAACTGCCTTCCTTGCCTGCTGAGGAAGGACCAGCACCTATCAAAGAACAACATGGAAACTCCTGGCCACCTGCTATAGTGAGGTGTCGGGCATAAAAAACTCCCTGGCCAAAGTTTGACAGAACCATGAACATACAAAGAGAAAAAACATCGGAAAGAGCTCAGATTTTACTTCTATAAGCTCAGCACCCAGATGGGAAATTCTAAAGCCTCCTATTTAATAAGCAAGATGAAAACATATATAGTAGGTAACTTCATATATATGTTACCTATTATATGAGTCCACAAAAAAAAGGAAATGCAAGCTTTCTGTGAAATCTTTTATACTGCTACTTTATACTTCACAAGACACATTTTCTTGTTAAATTTTCCAGTCGTCTTATTCACAACAGCAACCTACATGTTTAAAAAAAAAAAAAAAAAATCGAT
>VYZQ01017811.1:14853-49856 GCA_013400655.1 Mystacornis crossleyi
AGCATCCCCAGCATATTAAAGAGAACAGGATAATCATGACTGCACTGGGAGATTGATGCAGCAGCTGGTCACGACCCTGACAATGATTTCAGTAGTAATATATTGCTTTTTTAATAAGATCTTCAGGAAGGTTGCTTTTACTCTGAAATAGAGTCAAGCTCCTTAGGATGGGATGCTGTTTCCTAAAACCTGTCCTTCAGTACCTGTGAGCATGTAAAAAGGACAGGAGTAGCCAGGATGTCTTCAAGGGCTGGCAAACATGCCAGTGGAGCCCCAGAAGATGCCCATCCTTCTGGAGCAGTACCTGGACAGTAGGCAGACCACCGGGATGGGCAGTTGATAGCCTGGGGGAAGGGAAGTGAATGCCACCCTTCACAGCAGTGCATTTACACCCTGCCTCCCCGCTTCCTGTTGTCACCAGCTCGCGAGCCTTAGTATTCTGGCTCCATTTCAAATACACAAGTCATCTCTGAGGTCAACAGAAAGGAGCTTTGGCAGAGAAGCTATGCCTACATGTAAATATTCTCTAAGAGCTGTGGCCTTTGAGCTCCCACTTGCTGCACCACTCCTGCAGACCTTGTGAACCTTAAGTGAGATGGGTTGCACACAGAAGTCCCTTGTCATACAAGCTGACATTTTTTTTTTTAGAATCTGACTTTCAGCAAAAGGTGCAAGCCAAAAAGAGTAAGTATTAGTAGTACTAGTAGTATAAAAAGGATAAAGACCATGGGATGAAAAACAGATTAATTTTGCCTTGAAAAAGAAGTCTAGAAAGGAAACTTTTTTTTCTGTCACAGCCCTTGATTAAGGGCAGAAAGTAAGGGAAAACGGCTATAAAAATCCTGATTCCACAGAGGCTGCTCCAGAGGAGCACAGCACACTCTTAAATATCACATCTTGGTGTGCAGCCAGAAGATATGTAGAAGCCAAAACACAGCATGCTAGGAGTTGCCTAAAGGCAACTAACAGGGACAAGTTTCAAAGTGGTTCCAAAAATCCACCAGGAGAAACTACCTTTGCTCTATGGGACCAACCACAGGCACCAAACCACACAGCTGGGCAAGCTGTTATCACTGCAGTTCAAGTAGAAATTGATTAGTTTTTCTTTAGAGGTACATACATGAAATGCTCACTGAGCATTTCATATATGAAAGAACACGAGCCGGCACATTAACACCAGGCAGGGCCATGAAGGTTCTTTGGTGATTTTTGTAGTGAAGAACGGTATTTCTGTCTTACATGATGGGGTAATACCCAAATCCTTTTCCTAGAACACACTTTGAAGTTATAGTGTGTTCCGAGCACACTGCATGGCAATGTGCTTGTATCATCTTGTAATTAACTGTAATTAATATACAATCATTTCCAGACTTAAATGTAGTTAACCATTAACCTGTATTTGTAGACTGTATTTGCTGAACAGCATGATATTTTCCTTCATTCCCCAGTGCTATGTAATCATGGAATTACAGACCTTATCAGAATGCTCAACTAAAACAGTTTCTGTGGGGGTGGGAAGAAAAGCCACAAATATCTTGTTATTATTTGAACTTTTTAAAATCATGACTATTTTTTATAAGGTTTTATCAGGAAATGAAATAATTGAACGTGGGACTGCTTATTTACTCTAAACCCCAGTTTCAGTCTTGTGCCTACACCAGCACAGGAAAAAGTGGCATCAAGACAACTCTTCAAGTTTCTATCTGGATTTCCTTATTATGCCTGATCTGTGGATGTACATATCTATTAGACAAAATAAGATCATACTTTGGATCTCTGACTTAGTATAAATGTAATTTAGTTTGTTCTCACATAGTAACAAATGTATTATAACCATATTTTTTAGGTATTTGCAGTAATATTCAGGTGTTACGAAAAAACAATAATACAACAACAGTACAATGTAAAGAACACTATTCAGTATTTTTTACCCATTCTAGCAGGACAGATAGTCAACAGCAGAACATCAAGGACGATTGAAAAACCACTGTATACACAAAATTATGCATATTCAATTGTTGGCTGTTTGGGGGGGATGGGGTGGTTTTGTGGTGCTAGTTTTTTTTTTTTGTTGTTGTTGTTGTTTGTTTTAGGTAAGGTTTTTAAAAAAATTTGTAATTAATAGCACCTAACAGGTTTGTGCAATCACATCTATGGATCTTGCTCTGTAGTCTATCTCAAACTGAGGTGCTACAGATCTCTACCAAATTAAACCAAGTGCTTGATGCAGAAATATACCACAAGATAAACAGAGATAACCTGAAAGTCACCTGGATGTAATGGCTGTTATAAGCAAATAAATATCTAGCACTGTATTAGATGTCTTGTTTGCTGCTTCTTTACAACTGAGAGGCAAAACCAGTAACACTTCAGAAATCCAGAATAAGTTTCAACTACTTACCATCAGCATCCCACTTTCACACAGGACCTGCCCATTTCAGGCTGTAAAAGCTCTGCCAGAGATAGTCCATCTCTTTGGAGACCTGATGTACAACTTTCAGCCGCTCTAGAGGGCTTGGCCAGTGTGAGGTGTTACTTTTAGGACTCTAGTAGTACCTCACGTAGAGTTTCTGCCACAACTCAGTTAGGGAACCAAGCCTTATTAAGTAAACAAAGATTCTTTATCCCCTCTTTAATTCACACGCAAAAAATGATGTGTCATCTTATCCACTATGATGCATTGGCACAACCCATTAATAGATTGTTTTGTTGCAAATTACCTGGAAATACAATGCTGGAAAGGAGACAGACTAAGATTATGACTGACTTCAGGGAATTCCCAATAAACCAGTGAAATTAGCACTGGTATCAGCCTACAATGAGGTATTAGTACTAACAACTGCACTTCAGCAGTCTTTTCCCATAGGTTTCCTGTTCTGAGAGACAGGAAGGGTAAAGAAGATGGCAGGAGTTCAGGGGATCCCTGTGCACCGTGGGGTGGCCCACGCAGTTGGTACACAATGCCCTGGAACAGGCTTTAATGCCAAATCCAATTCCCAGCAGTACAAAAAGCATTCTTCTCAAAGCAGCTTTGGGAGGATGAGGAAATCTAATCCTAGAGGGAACCCCAGTGCCCATGTACAATAGAAATCCCACCCACACCAAAACAATTTTCTGGATGCACATCAAAGCATCCAGAAATGCACACCCTCTTCAGAGTGAGCACTAAATACACCCGAATCACAACTGTGTCAATATCGGCACTAGGAAATGAAATCTGACTTCTAAAACTGATGCTGGGAAAGACTCCAGGTGACAGAAACTTCACGAGAGCACTAGTACAATGTTCCCTGTGCTTCAGATGATGGTAATACAGGCATAGATCTTTACAAAATACAATGTTAAGGTATGAAAATACCCTGGGGTTTTGCAGGACAAATTAAAAGTTTTAGGAGCTCTTGTTTATAAGACACATTCAGTTTACAGTTAAGTAATTCGATGCATAAATGAAAAAGACAAACTTTCTGCAAAAAGTCCTCAACAGGATTTCAAGTTCCCAAATAAATCTTGCTTCTTAATCAAATGCTTGTATTTGAGGTGAAAACAGTCAGAAGTGGGTAAGAAATATCTGAAGCTTTCCTTCTTAGTCCTAAATGCAGTAACTTGCTCAAGTAAAATTGCCATATGACCTTGCTCAAACAAAATTCTCTTCATTCACAAGTTTCTCAGACTCTGAGAGAGTTTGTTTTGAGTTTTGGTTTTCTTTTTTTTCCTTCCCTAAATAAACAGCGCAACGCTCACTATCTGTCCCTAACTGGCCATTCTCAGTACTCCCTCCCTGGGGTCCTTCTACAACAGACATAACATTTTGAAGTGTACCTATTAACCATTCTGAACACTGGCTATGCTAAGGGCCGGGACAAAGAAATATCAAAGGGACCGGCTATTCCATCACCAGATCACAGTCAGTAAACAGGGCAGGCAGGCAAGCACACCGAGCAGTCTGCAGGGACACAACAGTGCCTCACTCAGCCTTTTCCCTGCTGCTTGACTCAGCCACTTCAGAGAGGAAGCTGAACATAAAATATGTCACCATCCTTTGTGCTTCCAACTGCTGCAGCAGCCAAGCTAATTCCTGAAATGCCAGATGTGCTCGGAATTGATAACCTGGACATCCCAGCACGTCACTTGGGGCCCAAGAGAACAAGAAGAGGGACAAGGCAGAGGCTGTGGGAGATAGGACCCGCACATATGCACACACATGAATGCCTCTCCCTTTACACAGCTCTAAATAAAATTAAGCCGCTCATGTCATTTCCACTGCCAGCTTAGCTCAAGCATGGTAAATTTCCAATTCAGCTCATTCACCTCACTTTGATCCATGCTACACATGCTGCTTTTTATTCATATCTACAACCATCACTGACAGCAGAGGAGAAAGCATAAATCCAACAATAAAACACTTTTCAGAGTGAGAGTCTAATGGGAACTACAGGATTAGGTATTTTATTAGCTTGATATTAACATGGTGGAGCGCAATTTTATTTCTCTTGCAGCACGTAAGAGATCAACACATTGAACACACCCAAACCAAGTAAGTTTAAATAGATGGCCATAAGCTTTCGTCCTGGCCTTGCCCCTGAATGTTCCTTCTTGACCTTTCAATTAAACCAAGCAAGGCATCCCCCTAGAACCACAGCTTTTAAGTAAACAGATAAAAACATGGAAATCTCAGAAAGCAGGTTAAACAGAACACTTAGTGTAACAAAATAATGACATAGCAACAAGACAGATGTAAATGATTTAAGCAAATGCCAAAAACCAGTTTCTTTTTCTCAGTATTTCTTCTCATCAATTCTGTCAGTTTATTTACAAATGATTAGTCTAAATTACAGGTTATGCAGTTTCCCTTTAGACCAGTGCAAGATTGCTGTACCATGGCTTTTAAACAATCTCAAAAAGGGTCTTGGAGCAGAAAACGAGGTAGGGAGGAAGGGAAGGAAGCCTGTGCATATGTGTCAAGGTATGCGTATTTGGAATGCAAGCAACAAGGGATGTTCGCATATATGCATACAAAGAACTGTATTACATACATATCCTACATGCATAAATAGAAAGTAACTGAAAATCTCATACAACAGCTGCTTTTATATCATGTCTTTGTGACAGATCCAAAGAACTAAACCCCAATATGCCACTGGGTAAACATAACCCTCAAAAGAGATACCATTTGGGTCACGAAAATTCTAGTCCTGGTTTGCAAAGACTCAATCCAGAACTGCGGTTTTGGAAGCTAATTCAGAAGAGGTTTTGAACTTACCAACAGGCCTTATGCATTTAAGAGAGAAAAGGGAAAACTTCAGCTGAAGTAAACTTTCAAACATGAAACTCTTATTGTGCATTAAGTTTAGAAACAAGACTACTACTATGCTTACCACAAACACAAAGCACTCAGACTTCACAGCTTTAGGGAATAATAAAAAACCTTTACAGATCAAGCCACAGTTCAGGGCCAATCTCATTGCTATAGGATTCTTGGCTTACAAAAGCAATTTTGAATTAAAAGAAGATCAGCCATGGGCACTACTGTTTTAATCCAGCACATACTCTGCACCAGGAACTGGTCACATTTAATGGCAACTAATGATTCATTATTACATCTCAGAAATAAAAACGGATGTGAGGAAACACATGGAGCAACATCAAAACCATCTCATCACCTAATTACCTTGATAAAGAGACTACACACTTAGCACAGACACTGGCAGACACAGGTTTATGAATCTAAAGCATTGTTTGCACTCTCTAAATGACAGGAAGATTGTTTAATCCTGAGCATCATAAAGTCAGTGGACCCTCTACATAAACAATGAAATTTGTAGTGAGTTTGTGGGAATTCTGTCTAGGCCTGAACTTCAGGAGAGTCTGTTTACATTTTTCCCAGCCTAACAGGATTTGTCTTGCCCATCTACAAGATGCAACGAAGAGGCAAAGATAGCATTATGTTGCTGCTGGTTTGGGTGGAGTTTTCTTTTCATGAAAGCTTGCAAAGTAACAGCCAGAGCCTCTCACAAACCCAGGTGTCACTTGCAGTCTAGTCAGCAAGCAGTACAACCTGTAAAATTGGCTTCTTCACATGTTCACTGCTTCACTGAATCCAGCCTGACCTTAGGGAGGTTAAGACCTTTGTTTTGAAAATGCAAACTTACCAACAAACATCCCAAATTAGTGATCCATAGAATTTTATTTCCCTAAACTACTTCAAATCAAACTAAAAAACACGTTAACACTTCCATCAATTCGGAGATACAGAATCTGTTTATTTAGGTGCACCTCTCTCAGAACAGACCCAGAACAGCCCCTCCTTCCTGCACCAGCTCTTCAGACTTTTTTTCAGCTCTGAGTTTATCCACCAGCAGGCTGAAGGAGTCATCTAGTGGCCACAAACAATTCCTGCAGTCTCACCAGCTTCTGCAGTCCAGCTGCAGGGCAAGACAAGGATTTTTACCCCTTAAAGCACTGACATGAGTCCACTGCAGGTCCAGTATCTGAACCGTGATATGGTCCTTGCAGCTTTGTTCATAATCTTCCCTGTCCGTGCTCCTTAGCGAGCCCTAAATGTTAATTTCCCACTTCCAGCCCATGTCAAGGCCAAAATCAAGTTCTCTCCTTAAACATGCTTGGAAGTAGACACGGCTGTGCTGTCTCTAACCCTTACGCAGCTGCCTGTTCCTCTTCAGGGGTGGGCAAACCTTTTCTGAGTAATGTCGCTACCCCTGGAAAGCACCAGTTCAAGTGACATGGATTAAACTGCTAAGCAGCAGCACGGCAAGCCAAGGGATCTTCCTCGGCCCACATCCCTCCTCCACCACAGACCTGCAGTGTAGGCTTGGACAAAGCACACGGTTATTTAGGTAAGGTCTCTCAGCCATGGAAGAATCATCTACATAATAACATGCAAAAGGAAGAACCATAATATATTAAACGGGTATCTGGAGTATGAGTTAAAATAACATTTTGATAAACAGTATTAACATCTATAAAAATCTTACTAAGCTTCATAAATACTTGTAATGTGCTATCAGTTCTCTGTACAACCCCTCCAGCCAGGTAAGCTCCAGAAATTTAAGCAATATAACTTTATATGAAAGCATCAAATATTCATTCTTCAGATGAATGGCCACATTTCAACTATATAAGAAAGTGAAAAATTGGTACTGATTTTTCGTATTAAAAACTTAAGTTTTTAAACAAACTCAGATCCATTTTTTTTACTCTGTGTTAATTTCTGTTACCTGTTGAGTGACTGAACTGCAGGCACCTGAACACACCTTAGGCAAGATTGTTCAAAGCACCTTTTTTTTTTTTTGTTCCTGGAAATCACTTTGCTGTCACACTAATGCCAGACTCTGGAAGAACATGTTGCTTTTCAGAGTAGAGACTGGTATTTGCGTATTTTCTTTTTAAATGTCTGCACTGTTGATCAGAAGTGAGTCTAATACAGTGAGTGTCAGGTGTTAATCGTCACACACACAAAACTTCCACACCATTTTATACTATGCCCCATTACAGCCTGCCATGCAGTTTAACATCCTATAACAACCCCAGCAGCAGCAGCTTCCCCCCTCCACCCCCAAAATAAGGAACTACAGGTTCTCCAAACCTTTCAAGGAAGGCAAAAGACTTCCTTAAATCCGTACTTAACCTCCCTGTTATTCAGTGATTCTACCTGACTCAATCACCTCAGTCACAAAGGTGTCACCTAGCTTTTTCTAGCAATCTTATAGATCATTTGCAAGTGAAAAACGCTGTAAAAGTGCAAATTATCACTCTGGTATGGTTAAGGAGGTCCAACCTATTTCAAGCTGCAGTTGAAGGTGGAAAACAGTGGCACCACAACTATACCAAGACATGAAAGAAAGAAAAATGACCCTTGCAAGCCTTAATGTCAAAATTAAACAGAGAAGATTCCTTCAAAATGGTGAGGGCATGAGCACCAGCTAAGTGATGTTTAAAGGTAGTACGTCAGCTCAGCCACCCCTGATCTGAGCAGACAACACCTCCAGCTTGCTTCACATGTCTAACAAATTAAGTGTTGGTCAGATTTGTCCTATGTGGAGGACCTGCAGAAAGACTGACCCTAAATCACATTTATCTCTCCAAGATGGGGGACACCTTATCCTTTTAGGTCAGTAAATCACCAAGAGCTGTTTCCTGCTACTCTCTGCTCAGCGATCCAGTCACAGAGGTGTCTGCAAGTGAGAAAACGGTTCTGCAGCACTCAGAGGTTTGTACAGGCATTCCCCAGATCTTTCCCTAGTTCTTAAACAAGCCTAATTTGTATTGTCAATAAAAATATTATTTTGCAGTCTTAACCGGCCAGAATCATATGAAAGATAAGACCACTCTTAAGACTTTATTTAACACTGACTAGATTTAAATCTTTATTTAGACACAAATTTAACTCACTCTAATTTTATTTCTTTATGCATTTTAAAAATAAGATACTCTTTGGTAACAGCAATGAAAGAGTGGGTTCACTACTGGTCTAAAATAGCATGCCAAAAAATGTCACTGATGAAATAAGCAGCAGACAGCAGCAGAGGCCTACTCATGTCTACTGTTTCAGGCCAAGTCACATTGCCCTGTCTCACACTGTTTTCAGTGAACTGCAAGAGAGAATGGGGATGAGGAATAACCACCAAAGCTCATTTTGTCTTGTTACTACACCAAAGATGCACATAGTTTTTCTATTCCATACGTATGCATAAATACACATATATATGTAGGTATCTGTACATACTTTTCTGCAGGGACATGCAAGATAAAAGTGAACACCGCACAGTAGGCCTGTTTTGCAAAGGTGTCGTGCAGAAAAAAAAAATTAGTGGCAGACTTAAAAACACAAGAAATTGTAAAATACCACAGCCACTCTAAAACCCTCCCTCTGTGCATTAAAATTAAAATGGGAAGCTCCTTCTGAACCTTCTACCACTTCTTAATATGCAGATCAGCCAAAGCACGGTACTTTGTACAAAGCATGTACTTTCTTAGTGCTGCAAATACCTAGGTTGGCATAATTCCTTTTGATAAATGGTTTATGATATTGACCAAGCTTCTATCACCCCAAATGACAGCCATCATATGCCATTTCTGGAGGTCTTACCACAGACTACCTGGGAACGTTGGTTAGCTGAGTAGTTGCCTGTCCCCTTGCTCCCCACCACCTTTGACAAAGGGAGCATATTATGCCCCTTTAACCATCTTCAAGAGATGGCACAATGTTCAAGAATTATTTCTAGGTATAAATCAAGGAGGCTGACCATCTTAAAACAAATACATCACTGACTGAGGCCTAAGCATCTCCACAGTCTCTATTTGCACCTTCATTACTCAGCAGAAATGTGCTAAAGAGTTATCAGTCAACTGAAGATGCCTTTCTTTAAGGACCTGCAGGACAAGCTGAAATACCTCTTAGAACTGCCAAGAGCAAAGGATTTATCTGCTTTTATGTGCATTCGTCAACTCATACTTCAGAAGATTTAGAACAAGCAACAGGGCAAATTGATGATAATATTTAGAATATATTCACTTCTTATGAAAGCTCACCGGGAAAGTACCTATTTTTCCTCTGCCTAACCACCACTTCAACACATCAATTCAGATCCCTTGTCTCACTAGAGGTCCACCAGAAAGCAGATGTCAGTACCTGCAGCAAACATTTCCAGGTGCAGATTCAGAATTCACAGAGCAGGGACTCAAGTCAAACATTCAGTGAAAGCCCAGCATTTAATTCAGAAAACCTCCACCAGAGCCTTATTCCTGTGATCATTTTGAATAAACCATGAGCACCACTACAGATGGGAAGGCCTCAGTCGTGCTGTTAGAATATACCACAGGTTTTTTCAAATGGGGCCTGGCTAGCTGCCTGCCTTTTTGGAGTCTTGAAGAGAGAAGGAAATACCTGAAATCTAGTAACTCTTTACTGCTCCTGACTAGCAAGAACCTGCTTCTTGAGTGAGTTCTGCAAAAATTCTGCTTACTGAGATTTTGTCAATGCACACCTGCCCCATGTGGAACTTGCCTGCCTCTTCACCCAAAAAACTTCCAAGTGTTTACACACCTGCTAACTGCTACTTCCAAGTTAGTCTATACATTAACAAGGTTCAAGGGGCAGCATTAGTTACAAAAAGAAAGTAATTTAGTCAAGTATAGCACACTTATAGCTACATTACTATAATTTTAAAAGAATCCCATACATTCTTCTAGCTAGCTGAGAACATGAAAACTCAAATTATTTTAATTTCTACACACAGTTTAACTTTCTAATTAGTTTGAGAAAAAAGTATTTTATTTGAACATCTGCATAAAGATATCCTATTAATTAGGAAGTATTTTAACCTCTTGAAAAAACTTCCTGACTTTCCTGTACAGTAGTGAACTAACAGATAAAAAAGGGAGGGATACATTTTGAGTTGCTTTCCCCTGCAGCAGACCCTGCTCATCTTCAGCCAAAATGCACAGGTTTTTGTGGCAGCACCTTCTGTGGCTGCTTTTGAAAAACGAAGTACCCTGTAAAGTACTACAAAAGCCATGCCCTTCCCTACTAAAGTTTCACATCTGTAGAATCTCAGATGCTGCCAGGGTTTCAGCTCAGGCTAGCTGGCCATCGGGGAAGACTGACCCAAAGCAGCACATGACCCCAGCTCCCTGCAAAGTCCCTCCACGGCTGTGACCCTGCTTCCTAGCGAGGTTCTCCCAGCATCACCCCACACAGAAGTCCAAGAAGAA
This sequence comes from Mystacornis crossleyi, assembly GCA_013400655.1. Classification (NCBI taxonomy): domain Eukaryota; kingdom Metazoa; phylum Chordata; class Aves; order Passeriformes; family Timaliidae; genus Mystacornis; species Mystacornis crossleyi. The sequence goes on from VYZQ01017811.1 coordinate 25,585, forward strand.
TGGTCCAAGCTGCTGCTGTTACACCACGTCCATGAGGAGGGTGGACACAGCACTGTTAGAAGGTGCTGCAGCAGGGGCAGCACCTCCTGTGTCCTCACCAGCAGAAGCTGTGTACTTACACAGCCACGGTCATGGCCCAGCTGCATCCACTCTCGAGGGATTATCAGGTCCCTTGTATAGTGCCATAATTTAGTTACCACAGAAGGCATTATTTTTGGGGTTTACTCTTAATAAGTACCTTCTCCATTTACAGCAAAAAGAGAGGATTTTATTTTTCCCTCTGAAAGAAAGATACAATCAAACCAAGTTGCCAAATTTTATAATTTTTTGTTGTGTTTGCGTATCTAGGGAGTTGTTTCAGTCCTTTTGGCTTCATAAAAGCTGTGCAAGCTTGATAGGGACATTCAAATAAGTTTTCTTTCTCATCCTGAAACTATCATTTCTCTTGTTACTCTCCTACAAATAAAATTTTTGTTTTGTATACAGTTTTCATTAAACAGTATAATTTTGTAGCTTAAGGTACTCTAAAATATTACTCAAAAATCTGAAGACCGAATATGCCACATTTTTTTACGGTTTTCAGTTTACGTTCATAGGACAAGGGAAGGCGCAGAGATGACACTTTTAACTCTAAACTCTACCATCTGAGCAACTTCCAAGCAAAGTAAGCACCGATCCTTTTATCCCTTGTCAAAATCCACTAGCATGGATTTCTGTACTTCCATGAAGTCTCACAGAAGGTAACAAGGCCCCAAACAAAATGAACACGTCTACATTAGCAAATCTAGGAACAGGAACTTTACCTTGGGATATAACATTCGAATTCCCTGTCCAAAACACGGACCCAGTGAACGCATGCTGAATACCTGTTGTTGGTTTTGCCAGCACCTGACACATGACAAAAGCTTGAAAACTGCTAACAAAAACTTCCCGAACTCCACAAATCACACACAAGCAATTAAAATCACCCTGCTAGTTAAAAACCAAACAAAAAGTATTAGAATACTGGCCAGAGAAACGTACTCCTCTTACAGGCCACTGGAGGAGAAGCTGATCTTTTTCAGGTAGTCCACCACTAGTGAAAATCTCAAGAGTAACTGATGAAATTAACACTTTACAGCACCAACTCCAGACTTCAAAATTGAACTGGCACCTTGAATCTGTAGTAAACCGGCACTCTGTACCTAGATAGAGTTATCGTGCTAAAATCACCTATCAACACACTCACTGAAAGCCCCATGCAACTCTTAAGAACAGCCTGCCATGGAGCATGTTGTGCTAAGTCCTGTGGAAGCAAGCTATGCAAGGAAAGGGGATCTACTTCAGAAACGATCACAGGAGAAAGATAAAAGGAACATTATAATTAAGACAGTTACTGATGCTGAAGATAACGTAACTGATGCTATCTGCTCTGGAAACTATCCAGACTGCAAAACCATGTATAAAAGATACATACAAGTCCCTAGCAGAAGAAATAGACAGTACTGCTCTATTTCTGGAGGTACATCTTCCTCCTCCTGCACTTCACTTAGCCTGCCCTTAAGGCTCAGGCTTGACAAGCAGTAAGCATAAGCCAGCTCTTAAACCAAAAGGAGTCGTGTCCCCTCTCCTGCTTCTGTTATGCACTCCTGGACCCCTTTTTAGGGGGCAACAGAGCCGTTCAGTTCTTAAGTCTGATTCACAACACATTAGATGATCTACCCAGTAGTGGTCAGTTCTATCTTTAGGCAGAAAGAGTTAAGCTAATAAAAACAATTCATTTTAGCTATGATCATTCTTCCAGTCCAGTTCATTACACAACAAAAACACTAATGTGGCCCCATGAGGTAAGATGAAAGTGTCTGAGGCTTGGACTGTTTCTTCCAGTAATAGTGCTGCCATTTAAATATGGTGATTCACTATTACTTCTGTCAAATAAGTTTTATTTGACTTCTCTGTCAGGGAGCTGTAATTCAAATAATGTCTGTATCTTCTATCTATGATGAAGATGGGGTCAACGTTACACATGTTGAAGGTGGGAAAAAAGTACTCTCGGAGCCATACCCTTCATTCTTCTCTTCATGCCTACAAATACAGAGCACTTGTTAGTACCCTTGTGATCTCTCCAATCAGGAAGTATCCAGCTTTCAGACACAACTTCTCATTCACCTTTGGTGGACTCCAAAATACACTAACAAACTTCTACAAGTTAAGAGAAAACTAGGTTGCCAAAATACGACAGAGAAGCAGCAAATGCTTTGAGTCTAGCTGTTAGTGAGGCAGGAAAATCAGCTGTAAGAACCAAATGTAGAGCCACTCGTAGGAACCCTTTATTGATACAGGTTGGATTTTTTACAACAGCCTCCTATCAGTTATAACTGAAATGCTGAAAATGGGTACAAACAGAATAAAATGGCACAGAAGTCCAATAGCTGTTGGGCTCGATGCTTCACATTATGCCCAGGTACTTGGTGCTACAGAGTGTCTTTACTGGCGGAATTCAAGTGAAAAGGCAGTAACTTTGGCAAATAAGGGTTGATACTTGGGCCTGCATAGGAAATACATTTGCATCTACCCTATAAGCACATTTACCACACATTTCTTGTGAAGACATTAGCATGTAGAATTATCTTTAGATTCAATACACTGAAGCAAATGGGCTTGTGTTGCCTTTTTAACACACTGATAAAATGTGCACAGCACATAAAATGTCTTCAGCTACTGTTTTATCCCTCAGAGTAGTGACATAACACAGGGTTAATTTCTTGAGCACAAGTCTGTATCAACAAGTAGATTTAGCAGCAATGAATTTAGAGACTGCATAAAGGCAAAACCATGCAGTGTAGTATACCCAGCACATGAAAACAAATGCAAGAGATGCAAGGCCACACATGACTGTTTTATTATTACTTCCTGTACAATGCTCCTCCACCAATACTCAAGTGGAGGCCACAGACTGGGCTATAAAAGTGGTTTGTTGTTTTTATTTTGGCCATACACCTTTACCTACTAAGCTGTTCAGTGGCAAGCAGTGTGAGCCAATCATACAACATCCTTATGACTTCTGCTTGCCCTGAAACTTCCAAGCATCACAGAAGTGTAAAATCACAGAACTGTTGGGGTTGGAAGGGACCTTGAAGATCATCTGTCTCAAACTCCGCTGCCACAGGTAGGGACACCTTCAACTAGACCATGTTCCTCAGAGCTCCATCCCACCTGTCTCTCGAACACCTCTGGGGAGTGGGGGTCTACATCATCTCAGGGCAACCTGTGCTAGTGCCTCACCACCCTCACAGTGAAGAATTCCTTCCTAACATCTAATCTAAACCTACCCTCCTTCACCTTAAGGCCATGCTCCCTTGTTCTATCACTTCATGGCCTTGTGAGAAGTCCTTCTCCAGCCTTCTTGAAAGCCCTCTTAAACTACAAGAAGGCTGCTGGAAAAAAGCAGAGCTAACTTCCACCAAGAGAAAATGGGAAGTCAGTCATAACCAAAAATATTACCAGAAACCAACCCCAGATTTCTGATTTACTGTACCTCTCTCATTTTTCACCAAAATGCATTAAACTTTAAAATAAGTGTTTCTCCAGAACTGCTGTCAGAAAACATACTGGAGAACTTCACTGTAAGAACTACTAAAAGGCTGTCTTTCATTTTATAGAACTATCAATAAATTAAACTTGTCAGCACAGAAAACAGCCACTTAAATCACGCACTCTTGCGTGGATCAAGAGCACAAGCAATTCTGGTTAGGCCTCAGATGATCCTGATCAAGAGCTTTGATTTGTTACTACTGTCCCCTGTCACCTGGGGAGCAGCTCAGACCTGTGGCAGTGCCCCGTAGCTGCGGTGGCAGCATCCAGCGCCGGGCTGGCCCACCACAGCTGTGTGTTTGAGTGGCTTCTCATGAAGAGTCCTCTGCAAAATCACTCAGGGCATCACGGGCAGAGCAAACAAAGCTGTCCCACTAATCTGACTGTTAACAGGCAGTAATAAAACGACAGGAAAAGCAGAATATGACAACACAAAGTATTTGTGTAACCTACCACTGGTTACGGATTAGCAATTTCAGAACTCTATTAGAGGGAATACAGAGAAAGGCGCTCATCTGTTTAAAAAGCTGAGAATTGATTAATGAACCTGTGATATTTACGTTCTTCACTCCAGAAAGAAAAGTAATTAATAAAACCCAATGCAACAATGTAAGAAGACACCATTCCATAGAAGTTGCCCGTTTGTTGCAACTGAGATTACTCCAAACACTGTTTTCTCTCAACCAACCTGGCTTCCTTTCTGAGGGATGCTTGACAACTGTAAAAAGAGTATTTTTTCCTTTTTTCTTTTCATGTCTATAATTTTATTCCCATGTTACAACAACACATCACTCCCTCAAATACATCACACTGTTCTAGATCCACAGTAATTACTAAATCACTGTAAAGTCTCTTCTCTTGCATTACTCAATCCATCTAGAAGCTCTGAAACCACATGAGTGGATTTTTAAAGTTGTTTAGAGCAAACTTCACCTTTATTATCTGTCCTTTATGGCTGTATCTTTATCATATCTATTTATACTTTTCAATGAAAAAAACCCCCAAATTTACAAACTATAAACTTTCATTGACTACAGATCTTTGCTACAGCAAAACACATCATTTCCTGAGTACACTCCATTACAGTATTAGTAGGAGCAAAACCATCTAATCAGAAATCATAACAACATAATTGCTCGTTTCTTGTTATTGAGCCTGGGCAGGCTGTGACTCTTGGTTCCTCTTTCAACAATGCCTGGACCCACGCGCGGTGAAGGCGGCACTCACCTCCTCTGCCTTCCCGGTCACGGAGCTGGCACAGAAGTGTTTTCGGTGCAGCACTCTGCCATCCTGCCTACAGCCCGAGTGCGCTGCAACGCAACGCGACCACCGTGATACCGCTTCTCCAGCCCGGCGTTCGCCTGTCACAAACAGAGCCCGCAGCCACACACAGAAATTAATTCCGGACCGATGAAAATAACTCTTTCGGGGGAGGAGTAAGAGCGCTGTTCCGAGGGAAACGAAAAGCAGGAAGCTGATCTCAGCAGCGCGGCGAGCACGGACGGGGCGGAGCAGAGGCACGGAGCGAGGAAAAGTGGAGCAAGGCTCGCTGCTTAAAGCTTGGCTTTGGCAGTATGACCAACCAGCACCGCATTACTGAAATACCAGCGCCGGGGCTGACACGGACGCCAGTCCCCCTTGGCCCGGGGGCACAGGCCCGCGGCAGCCCCGCGCAGCGGCACTCCCCGCACAGGTACCGGCCCTGCGCAAGCGGCCCCCGCACGCCGCCCGGCCTGCTGCCGCCAAGCCGCCGGCCGCAGAGCGGCCCTGGGTGCTTCCCTGCTCGCCCCGGATGCTTCCCTGCTCGCCCCGACCCGTGGTGAGGGCTGCCGGGGCGCCGAACCCGCTGTCACGCGTGAGCCGGTTTGAAAGGGCACGTCCTGCAGGACGGACTCAACGCTCCTGCTCTGGCTGCAACGGCGGGGAACTCCTCTGGCGCGCTAAAAGCAACAGATGATGGGATCTTCTAAAGGACTGAACTGCCGTGTCTAGCGGCGTGTCTAGTAAATGACTTCTTCGATGAAGTTAAAAAGGGGGGACGGGGGGTGGAGGAGGGATTCTTTAGGGGCGCAGTTTCAAGAACTGAGAGGCTTTTCGTGCTAAAATTCAAACTGACTCCAAGCAGGGCTTATCCTCGACAACAGCATCTCCCACCCTGTAAGAACTTCCTCTACCTCCACAGGGCTGCCCTTCCTACGAGAAGGCAGGCCACAGAAGCTCGCTCCGTGCAGGAGCTGGCTCCCCCAGGAAGGCTGGTTCTGCTCCTGCAGCGAGGGACACGCTGCCGTCCCGGCCGCCGCAAGGGTCGGGCTGCTTCTGCTGCTTGCCTGTCCCCCACATTCCTCAGCAGCAAGGCTGGTTTCTATCATTAGGACAGCGTTACAAAACCCCACAGAAAACAGTGGTATGTAACATTCTAAATAAACGTGAGCTTGGAAAACAAAGCCAAAAAAATACAGAAGAGGGTGGACTGACTACCATGAGAGCCATCAGCCAGTGTTTCAAAGTAATAATTAAAAGCCGTAACAGGAAATAGCATGGCAGTGGATCTTCCTAACACTTGCAGAGCCAGGATCTGATCTCTGCCTCTCAGCCAAAAGTAGACAAGCCCCAAGCATTTCAGGCTTTTCTAAATGAGGCCGTGGAGGTGGAACACTGCATGGTATTTACACTTGTCTTTCCCTCTTTCAGGTCTGAATGTTTTGCCCCGTTAGCTCTGTACGGCAAGATGCAGAGTGTTTTGTAGTGGTGGGTACAGAGCAGATACAGGGCCAAAATAAAACAGTAGATCAGTTTAAACAAAGTTCTTACACTTCCAAAAATCCCATTTGATGTCATCTACATTATACTGACAGGAGAAAAGAGGCAAGGTGGCCAACCAATTTTATTTTTACCACTTCTTTCATATATTTTCTCTTGTCTGCTCAGTATAGGAACCTGTAGCATGTCTAACTCACATTTGGAAGATTCCATTCCAGATTATGAAACCCAGCAACTTCTAAGAAAGCATTTAATTACTCCTTTTAAATTCACTGTGGCTTGTTCACTTTTTGACACTGTTTCAAACGATGTCCTATACTCAGTCTGCAGACAAATCCAGACTGAGTTAGAGACATAATCACACCTTTCTCCTGGCCTCTCTCCAAAGCCTGTGGCCTTCATTTCCAGGAGTGGACAGACAGGACCCATGCCTTTGTCTCAAGGCTTCCCAGTTCACAGCCTGCCTGTGGTGACTGCAGTTACACTGAATCCTCAGGCTGAAAGCTGAAGGTCACTGATGCAGACATACATCCCTATCTACAGCTCCCCTGATGGAGCAGGCAGCTCCGACAGAGCGGATGCAAAGCCTCATTGCAGCAGGATCTTCAGGTGCTGCAGCAACATCACAATAGCCACAAGGAGACTAAAGGCAGCCTAAATCTCAGCATATGGCCAGCCAGCATATGAGCAGCAACATACCACATCCTATCCGCCTTCGTATCAATGCCATTTCTGCACTACTGTCGCTGTAGTTTGGCAGCTTTAACCCTTTTCAATCATAAACTGAGACACTAGTTTCACTCCCATGAGTACTTAATGATTCTTTCTGGGAGAAACTGTTAGCACTGGAGAGATACGCAGCTGCTTCCTTACTAAGGAAACATAAGCTTAAAGCCAGTACTATATCAAAACTGCAAACGTGATTTACACTCTCAGGTGAACAGATTTAATGACCACCATTAAAACCAAGAAACCACAGAACCTGCATGGAACATTGTGTTGTGGTGGTGTGTGGACCAACAGCCGACAAGGTAAAAATACACGTAAGAGCTCTTACAAGTAAACAACTTAAGAGAAACAGCAAAGATATTCCCAAAGCTTTTCTGATATTATTATTGTTACATAAATGCCTGAGCTTCTCTTCAAATCAAAACCAACACTTGTACAACATCACTCACAGCTCTGGGAGTCCACAACACCTGAGATCAATGAGCTCACAAGCCCACCACCCATCTCAAGGTTATTTCATGTATTTCAAGAGAAGCTGCTTCCTACCTGCTGTATAGAAGAGATTCTACAGCAATGAGGGCTGTTTTCCCCCTGCTTCTCAGTTTGATACTCAGTTTTGAAAGGGCACTTCTTAGTCCTGACCAATACTGGACAGGTATGTGTTGCTACAGTGTACAGTGCACAGTGCAGCCTCCTTCCTCCCCACTACTTCTTCACGTCCAGTAGACAGGTACACAGAGTATTTCACTAGATACAGAAGAGCAATCTCTGGCATTCTTTACATGATAGACAAGGACAATTTATTCCAGCAACCTTGAAAGCAAAAGTAGCACCTTTTTTTTCCTAGAAAAAGTACTTTTAGAAGTAAATAAATATAATTGATCATTGTTATGAGGTTAACAAACAAATCACTTAAGGCACATCTTTAACACTGAAGGCTTCAGTCTATCTTGACTTGGTAACAAAATAAAACACTTTCTCACATCTTTTCAAGTAACTTGCTCTTATTTATTTTGCAAATGACTTTAAAGTATTCTGAAAGACCCCCCCTCTACCAGCCCACTTCAATCTTTTATTATTGAAGGCATTTCATCCTTAAGATGACAGGTCATACAAAGAAAAAGCTGGAAAGACAGGCTAAAGTATTGCATTGTTTTCAGTGCAAAAAGCTCAATTTCTTTAACCCTGCCTTTCTACGCAAGAAACTTCCTTGAGAAACTAGAGTAGCATCTGCTGGTACGTCAAATAATTACTCTCTGCTCCTTTGTCTCTCCTAAGTCTCCTTGACTGAGGTCATGAAAAGAACAAATACATTTTAAAATCATTTCAGTAGGATTTCACAGCCAGGACTGTTAAAGACATGTTAAGCCACCATTCTTCTAAAAGCAAAACAGTTTGTGCATAATACCAAGCAGACTTCTGTCATTATCTTTGCTGACTAGTGTTATTATCCTGTCCAGAGGTCTCTAACTGCAGTATAGATACAGCAGTACATGAGCAGTTTTTAACAGTGCAGTCATTACTTCCTTCAGGTCTGCAAAAGTAACTAAGAAGATTAGTCCATTGGTAGGCTTACATTCATTTTTCAGGCATCCTTAGCATCTACAGGACAATGTTTTAATGTTTTTAAAGTAAGTTTTTAAAAGTTGAAAATCCACTACTCTAAATTGTGTCAGCTTTTTTGTTGTAGGGAGATACAAGTTTTTTTAAAGCATGAACATGGTCAAAAGGGATCATCCTTTAGCTACTAGATAAAAAACTACCTCAGAAGAAGGCATAAGGAAGGAAGTAGCAAGCACCCTACAAGCATGGGTAAAGCACTCTTGTGCTTTAAACTCATTCAGACACACTTAGAAGTCCAGGCACTTTCAGTCAAGCAGTTACTGTTTTAAAACTAACCTGAAGTTTTGTATTGCTTAAACTACAGTTATCAAAATAAATTTCTATATGACAATTTCTCACTTCTCATTCCCTACATTAACAGCAGGTGGAGATTAGGCACCAAACTGTCTCTGTATTTATTTGAAACAAGCCAAGCCAGAGTTAGTTTGATCACGCATTTACTCACTCCATCAGTTTATCTATCTTGTCCTGAACTGACGTGACAGGATGACTTGTCCTGGCTTGTTGCTCTGGTACTTTATGACCATTAAAATTATTAAGTAAGTGACCAAGATGGAGAAGATCTAGTCAAAGAAGATAGAAAGGGGAAAAGTAACACTGATTAATCTTTTGCCTGGCTGAAGGCTTTCTCCTGCTATATAGCAAGGAAATACAGCAGCAGACAAAGAAATTGATGAAACAAACAAATACCTTGAGAGTATGCTTAAAACACTCCAAAACTTAACCTGGAAGTGACTGTCAGTGAAGACATCCAAACAATTCTCCAATCAAATTTGCAGTTTCAGTCTACTATCGTAACCTTGCCTCCTGTAAAATTAACACCAGAACTGTGCTCACATATACATAGAGAGTATTGCAGCATTACTAATAAAGTAGCATCTGCACTGAAGCTCCGGATTTTATTCAAATTCCATGAAGAAATACAAATTTAATTACTAAATCTAAGCAAAGTCCCTATTCACCTCAAAATGGATGCAATCTCCCATGCAATCCAGTGCTTATATAACACTGCAATACCACACAATTAATATAACACTAAACAGATACATTAATTCATAAAACATTCCAGAAAACATCAACAATCTGTGTATTCAGAAATAGCAGAATCACCGTTTTTATGATTCCTGGGTCTCAGCACTTCCTAGAAGCTGCATCAAATATTTTCCTATACGCACATGTACACACCAGTGCTTTCTGAGCTATGCAGTACATGAACAGCACATTTCCACCACAGAAAGCCACTGCCCTGTTACCTACTGCACACACCCACACATCTCAAGCGTCAGAAAAACTTCAGGTACAAACGTCATACCTAAATAATGCACAAAATACCCAAGCCAAAAATCCTACCAACAAGCACCATGCTGTCCCTTCTTATCCCTCCCCCACACTGTTATCCTGAGAAGTTAAATCCCAGTTCTTCTCTGCTATAGGTGGAAGGTACTCAGATACTACATACAGTGTGGCAGAATAAAATCCTATCACTGTTGCCCCCTTTTTAGAATTACGAGAACAAGTTACTGGCAAATCTACAGATGCAAAACTTCTTGCAGTGTAAAAATCACACATTACTTGTAGCACAAAAAATTCCAACACATTTCCAGTATCAAAGTTCCTTAAAATTAGGAGGGCTTTGTCTAGTTTTTGCTTTAAGAATGACAGCTGTTCTCCATGAGGTTAAAATGCAATCCAAACTTTTAAAAAGAAACTTTCATTAGTATAAATCTTCTCTGTTTTCCAGTTCTATCAGAAACAATTTATTAGGACATACACTTCTGATTTCCAAAACAACCCAGTTTTCTTCCTTGATGTACTGCTGCAATATTTTGTAAACATATTCTTAAAAAACATGCAAAGACTCAAAGAGTAGTTGAAAAGAAAGACATTTCACTCTGCTAATTTGCATCAAGTTTTTATAGTTCTTATCCTCTTTTCTAAATGGAAAGCTAATTGTGATAAAACATCAAGCCCGATATGAAACAGTCACTACATGTAACTATTTATTTGAATGATTTCCTTTATAGTATGTGTAATTGTTTTTACATCATCCTCTAGTGTTTGGGCCAAATATTGTCATATTTTCTGCTGGGAAAAAAACCTCACACTTCCTCTAGTTTCACATCTCATTCACTAAGTACTTCATTGAATTTAACTCCTAATACATATAAAAATAAATCTTTCAAATTTAACTTATTTTAATGAAATGCTGAGAAACCATTACAGCAGCTTGAGTTCTGCATTCAGGATACAGTTGTAATTTTCTTCACGTTTCAGTATTAGCTTGCACATTTAGAAGGCCCAAGTTGGGCACCTATTTGTATATTAAGATAGTGATCAAGTGCCATGTGAGACTTCAGCAGCAGAACTAGCGCTCAGATTTTTGGAGCTTGATCCCACTGGTATCACTTTCGCCAAAATTTTGGAGTTTAGCTTTGTTTGGGGATGTAATCTGTGACCTTTGGACTTCCTTTTACATTTAAGGTCCAAAACTCTGACAGACCTCTGTAGGCACTGGAACAAGTTGGAGAACAAAGTGGGTAAGACTCAGAAAACAGGGAAGGGACTTAAAGAAATATATTTTGTCTGCATCTGTGGACAGCTGGCGGCTGTGCCAGCCACGGCAGGAGATGAGATCAGTCTCTGTGGCAGCACCGAGTGAGAGGGAGCAAGCGTGGAGGAGAGGTCAGGTCCCTGCAGGTGGGTTGCCATCCCGTTCCTGGCATATTCAGGTTATATTTTCCTCCATAAACACGCCTGCTGGAAAAGCGAGCAGGGCAGCAAAAGCAGCAGGGAAATAATTTTCATTCAGTTTTACTTAAGAGCAAACCCTGCCTGACCTTTAGCTGTCCTTATGCTGCTTTAACCTACGGCTGCTCTCCCACCTCCACAGCCTCCCCTGCCCTCTGGCAGAGGCGGCCCGGGCACACACCCGGCCCCAGGGTGCCCACAGGGGAACATCAGCACACAGCGTGGTTTTGGCAACAGCTGGCCTGGCACAGCCATCCCTGGGAAGCAGAGCTGCAGGAGGATGGCTGGCCCCAGCCAAGGCCACCACAGCTGTGAGCAAGGACAGAGGACTCCTCCCCGGAAACATGAGGAAGGGAGGGTTATGCCAGCCTGAAAGCACCATATAAATGCAGTAGCCAACGTGAAAATCCAGCAAATAAAGAAAAATTTTCAACTATCCCTATGGATTTGTGGGATGTCACCCAATCTTTAGCTGTTCTTTTGTTTTACCAACAACTAATTCCTCTGAGTAACTGCAAACAAACTGGACTCAAGGTGTTTCTGCAAAGCAAAATTTGCAAATTGCAAACTCACTTAAAAAAAAGTGTCCTTTCATCTCCAGTAGTAAGTGCTGCTTACTGTTTCATGCACCAGAGCAAAATATCTGCTGTAAAATCACTTGTGATGATGTCCACTCTTGTCTAAAGACCTGACACCAAAGCCAGACATGTGAATCAGTGGCTATTACATGGTCTCATCTAAAGTTTCTCTGTTTTGTCCACGTACTATGTAAATGAGAACTTTTTCTCATTCAATTAAAAAAAAAGGCGTTATTTTATCCTCTGATCTGTTGTTTTCTCCATAGTGCTTGTGTGAGACTCAGGGTTGAAAGAAGTTTTTACTAGGCAACACTTGACTTTACTGGAAGCGAACACAAAACAAATAACCAAAAGTCAAAATTCGTGTTTTACTTCAAAAATGCAACTCTCCCCGCCCCCCCCAATCTCCAAACCCATTTTTTTTTTCTTTGTACGTTCTAGGTTCACTCATCAGAAGTTAATTCAGTATGCAAAGTACTGATTTATGCACACAGAAATACAGCAGACCTCTTCATCAAGTAAAATCATACAGGTTCCTTGCATTCAAGTCTAAAATACATGTGTGGGACACCACAGAAGAGGGTGGGTCTCTTCCTGCCACTCCAGCATGAATGCAAGGAACACAGATTCCAATCTACATGTAGATAGCTGCCCATATAAATACAACACAGTAACAGCATTAACATATACAAGCACTTTGGGNTAAATAAAACAAGCCTTTTGGGTTTTTTTTTTTTTTTTTTTTTTTTTTTGTTTTTTTGGTTTTTTTTTTGCTTGTTTCTAACTGACAGGAAGAAAAGGTTTAAGGGCTTTATGGATCCAACCGTGTCCTGGCTCTATATGCCGAAGAGCCACAGACACTATACTTGTCAGGGTACAACAGTGGCTTGCCAGTAATACAAACTCTCCTATTCCTGCACTTGTCCTGCACTTCTTAAGTTAAACACAGGTTAAACAGTAAGAGCTATTTACACGAGAACCTCCACTGTGAAATGCAGCTGCTGCAGAGCTGACCCACTGCTACTTTTCTACCACCGCATTTTGAACTGCAACAGAGAGGTACAATGGCTCGTAGGAGACCATGAAACTCCCAGATGCTGCTGTTAAACTCCAGAGAAGTCATCAGCTGCATCCCCGCATATCTCGACTAGCTGACCACCACTGCTGCTCTCTGGGACCCTGCCGGGTACAGCCCAGGAAAAGGAAGGAGAACAAAAGCAACTGTTAGCTTTGGTGCTGAAAAGACCTGAGTAAGGGCAAGTGCGCTCCTCTAGGAGCAAGAGACCGCTGTAGCAAGTGATCTGCTGGAGTTCAACATCTTCTCCCACATTTGCATTTATATCAAAGTGATTCCAGTAGTGCAATTTGATCTTCTGCTTGGGTGAACATGTGGCCTGTGAACTTAACAGCATCACTTGGAAAACCAATGCAGTATATAAACCACAAAGACACATTAACTCCTTGTCAACAGATACCTCCGTAAATCTTTAGCACACTAATTGTTCCATTAGGTTTTTTTAATGTTACTTTTTTAACCAGAGAGTGGAGGGAGGGTTGGGAAGAATGTTAAACACAGCCTTGATACTAAACGGGCTGGCAAACACTAGATACTTCAGATAAACGTGGGTAACTTGGTCTCACTGCTGAGACCTTAATGCTTACTTCTGTGTTTCACATATATTGCCAAGGACTCCAGTTCTCAATGACAGCTTCTTTAAGAAAGGGCAGAAAAGCAGGGCAGAAATTCTACCCTGAGCACCTAAGGCAGTAAGCTCATCCTCCCCTGCCTCCCCTACTCGTATAAAACCCAAGAAGAAGCCCTTTAATAAGCAGATCTTACCCTCAACTAGTTTTCACTTTCAACAAGAAAACTTATTATCAAAATAAATTCCCAGTTAATTGAATAATCATTTCCCAAGAGGAAGTACTGTTTTCAACATCCAGTGCTCTAAAAGAAATCCATGAATAGGATTTGTTTATGGATTTCTAGTGCAGGGAGAGTTGTTACTACAGCCTAACCAGACTTCGCCTCTTGAAGGAACGTCCAGGACATGTCTTTGTCTCATTAGCACCAACTGTCAGTGACTGGCCCCAGAGACTCGATAGTTTCGGTAGCTCCTAGACACCACAACCTGGTTTAAACCAACTAATCAAGTACCAGGAACTAAGTGGTGCAGCGCAGCCCCACTCCATGATCTAACCTCCCTTCCTTACCCAGTGTAAGTTAAACTAGAACGCACAGAGCTCCATGCTCTCACTGCCAAACCCCTTCTTATACTTGTTCTGCCTTATTGAAAGCACACTTGGATAACCACAAAACCATGTAGAGACATACTCTTAAGACTTGAGATGATGCCAGGTTTATCAGTATGTATTTTTAAATGCTACATTTTAGCAAGGTGTTTCCAAAAAGTTGATAATAAACATCTTTCCACTTTTTCTTTAAAGGACCCCTTAAATCAACTCTCTAGACCTCAAAATCCCTCAAATCAGACTTGGGGGGATCCACAGAACTCTTAGCTTTGCTCCTAAACAGGCAGTATGTATTTGCCTGTTTGGCTGGCTGGACTCTTTCTTGAGCTGGGCATTTACCAGAGGCCAGTGATGCCCTGCATTCCCAAGCTGGTCCCGGAGAAGAGAAAGTACTCAGCACCTCAGCAGGGAATCTGGTGAATGGGACAACTACAATTGTCCCTGAATTAACCAAAGTCAGCAAACAGTTGAGGCATTTAAGACAGGGGTTGGCAGGGAAGGGAAGACCCTGGGTGTCCCGGAAGAAGACCTACACTGGAGGGGCACATGCCCTGTGCAATCCTCTTCACCTGCCACCTCTGTTTCCTCTAGTAATACTGTGATTAATATGGAGTTATACAGCAATTGCCAACAATTGCCAAACTATTCAATAATTTTCACTAAGCCTCCCAGTTCACTATAACAATTTTAAGTACACCACAAAGCAGGTATCTGTCAGGATCATTTATTTGCCGCTGAGAAACACCATCCCCCAGCATACACAGTTCTCTGGAAAGCTACTCCTCTGCCCAAAAGGATGTATGTCACTATACACTCCAGAAGCTTTTTCTGTAGTGACTATGTGGTCAAATGAAAATGAGCTACTTGCACTACTCTTTCTAACCCTGGTATTATCATGATCGCTGACTTTTTGTGCATAAAGAAACTTAAGAATCAAACTTTAGCCTGACACAGTGGTCTGAATGTGCAGCAGTAGCAAGTTCTCTGCAAACCACATTAAGGTCCACTTCTGCAGCATACTGGGACTATGCTTAAAGAACACTGCTGAACGCAGACACCACAGTAACACATGATCTCCCACCTTGAAGTCTGAAACGGATTTTTTTCATCATATTTACATAGACGTACGTGGGGTTTTTTCAATTATTTCACATCAACATAAGTGACCCACTGCTTCTGAGTCGCAATGGAAGCAAGGCATCTATCACTTGTGTGACTGAAAATTTCAAACAGAAGTAATGACAGATATAGCCAGGCTTGTTTCAACTCAATTGAAATTGAAATTGTTTCAAGCAACAATTACTTAATAATCCACAGCTGAGAGTCCTGATCCTACTGGTCCATAACTCTAAACCATGCACCTTTTCAACTGCACTGAACAAATTTGAGTAGTATATTCATCCAATGCCAAATCCTTGATAATTATTTACTTCTAACCCTTATTTTAAGATGTTTATGTAAGAACTAGAATTTCTTTCAAGTTGGAAGCAAATGAAAGGTGTAACCATTGAAAATCACAGAATTGTCACTTTGAAATTCTAAGTATCATCTGACTGCAGCCACTAAAATTACTCAGGTCAGCTCTAAACCCAAAGATTTTTCTAAATTTCAAGCATTCCTGAAAATAGGAATATA
Source organism: Mystacornis crossleyi (assembly GCA_013400655.1). NCBI lineage: Eukaryota > Metazoa > Chordata > Aves > Passeriformes > Timaliidae > Mystacornis > Mystacornis crossleyi. The sequence goes on from VYZQ01017811.1 coordinate 41,484, forward strand.
AAAAGAAATGCTTCTGAAGCTCACATATTTTGGCAGGAAAATGGCTTATGCTACTTCTTTGTGGCAGCTGCTGAGAACACTTACCTCTATCTCGTCCCATCACCCCTGTCACTAGTGAGGTGTAGGTATTCTACTGGACAACACACACTAGTGCAAAAGTTCTGTAAATCAAGCACATTTAAAATCAATTGTGTGGCAAGTTCCTTCGATCAATACTATTTCATATGCAGGCATAGAAGGATTTTCACTTCATTCACCTTATACAGCTATTACAGATATCCCCGTAACACAGGCTTAGAATCCTTTTCTACATCATAATGACAAGTAATTGACACCAAGGGCCATGGAAGAAACTTAAAATTTCTTACGAGAGTTGGATTATTTTTACTCCTAGTATCTGTCTAGTGATTAAGAAAGCTACCTAATCTCAGTTTCACCTTAGTCCTACTGAATTGCATTGTCTGTCCACATAAACAGCACTGTTCATGTTCCCAAAGATAGCTGGCCAATATACATATTTGTCCTCTCACTCAAAAAAACCAAAAATGGATATTAGCTGATTTAAAGTAAAATCTCTTAACACAAATCAAGATGTTCACAAGTCTCAAACCAACACTTTGTGGTCCACTGAATCAGAGATAATCACTTCATCTTATTACTGTTTCTTTCAGTGTTACTTCTGCCAACAAAAACCCTTAAGTCCATGGATTTCTAAGCCAGGCCAGAGAAATTTTTTAAAAATGAGACTTGGAACTCGAAGTGCAAGGTTAAGCAAGCATGGGGATATAACCACAGGTCTCAAATCATGCTTTTGAGGAGACATACTTGATTAACCCCCTTGCTCTTCTGCAGTGCTTTACATCCTGATCACAGAATGTTTCAGGAAAGTGCTGACCATCATCAGGTACATGGAAGCAAAAGCAAGAAAAGTGGAACAAGAACTCCAGCAGCCTAAATAAAGGCTGGGGCACTGGGAAAAGAAAAAAATAAATTTCAGCTTTATGTTCTATATACTAGCCAACACAGTATCACTAGTTAGGATAAGGTATTTCAATTATTGCCAATAATCTCCCAACACTGACATTTTTAATGACATTTTGATTCTTCCGTTTCCAAATATCTATTCAGCCTCACTGAAGCAGCAGAGAACTCCTTCACTTCAGTAGCTCCTCAGCCCTGTGTCCCACCTCATGATCAGCATTACCACTGTGTCAATGTGAATTTGCAAGTTAGAGATGCTCACTGACAATTTGTTAAACTGTGAACCTCATACACCACCAAGTTCCTGAATGGATTTATCTCTGTTCTCCATTCACAGTGACAATGCACACTATAAGCAAATTACCACCACCTACTGAAAACAAAGGACCTGTTTTGTTGACAAAGCGAGAATGCTTGAATTTTCTGTCTGGAAGTAAGATTCTTGAGGCACGAATCTTGTTCATTTGCCAAAATTATTCAGAAGTCTAAGAAACATATAGGTGGGGTTTTGAAATTTTGGCCTAACTGGCTTATGATCTGAATGCATGCCACTAGCAAAATCAGTTTATTACCTTTACTTTCCTTCAGACCACGTAGTGGTCTAGTATAGAACAGTTAGCTCCTGCCACCTTGTGGGACACTTCAAGGATTTCCCTGAAAGCTTGGATCATCAGTAAACTAGTGAGTTAAAAAAAATAAACATTTGGGAGTTACTTTTCTTGTGATTCACCCTGGTGAATGTTAAAATAAGAGAGAAATATTTATGGAGAGGGTATGCCATTTTGAATATTTTCTGGTTCATTATCTCTAGCATTGTTTATATAGTTGAACTGCTGGATTTAGTAATCTTATGGAGGGTGTTTTAAATATTTAAATATCTGTCAAGAATCCTAAGTTTTGGAAGCTGATGCGTCCAAGTTTAAAATAACATTATGATCAAATACTTGTCACCACTAGCAAATTTCACATATTCGAAATAGATTCTACACAGAAATAATCCAAATTTAGACTGAAAATCCTTGCATTCCAGTATGATTTTGAAACCAAATAACCCCAGCCTCATAAAAAATTATGCATATGCTTAACTTTTAATATGGTGATAACATGTCTAGTTCTCACAAAAGATCTGATTCCATGTATTTACTTTTTAGCTCCAATTTGACCTTTTGTTTTATGTTTTTCCTCTCCTCATTCATCTCCACCTCCATCATACATGGCCAATTTAATGAATGAGTCAAGTTCTCCTAAGAAGAGTAAGACAACTGGAATGGAAAAACTTTTTCACCATAGTGACAACAATGTGAAGATGCACAGATCCTCGTCCTCATGTCTTACATGTTGTCTACTGCCCCTCTGACAGGTAACTTGTCACACCTATTTCATGGAGGTACAAAACACCACAGCAGCTGCAATTACTGGGAAGGGATGAGGTTCTCTTTTTATTTAAGCCAAACCTCTGCTGCTCCAAATATCAAAACTGAAAGAGCACAGAGGATTGCAGATGATGTGACTCCATGAACCTGATCAACAGCCTCAATGAACCTGCTCCTGTCTATTCTTGGACTTGTGATTTGTTACAGATGCACCAAAATGCAAGAGCAGCAAGGGAGCACTTCTCCCTCCATCATCCCACAACTGCTTCAGTGAACTTGGGAGATCTATCATGCTGTGTACGTGATGCCAACTGTAGCAAACTTAACTCCTTGGAATTTTCTTCGGCTAGAGAAAAAACTGTCAACAGACTTGAAACAGGAACAGTTCTTCCTGATGTCAAAAGAAAATCATCACTACTAAAGGCCTTAGTAGTTCATAAATGGACTCAAGAATAATAATTACAGATCCATGGCCAAAGGAAATACAGCAAGATAGTATTTATTAATCCATAAACAGAATGAATTTTTGCTCAAGACTGAACAGTAACAAAATGGAATCAATTAGCACCTTAGCATACCTAAGAAACATAAATTCTATGTTCTTAAATAAAAAGTTGCAGGATCTCACTAGCTTCCCTGGTAACTTCAGAAGTGAGGTTGTCTCTTGACAGCCATCATATTCCCTCACACAAAACCCCTTATTTCTTCTTATATATTCGTAAGGTCCTAGTAGCCACACAATTAACTTACAAGGCAAAGCTCATAGGTGTCCATGACAATCTCTGACCCCACCTCCACTCCAACACTGAGAATCTCTCCCAGACTGAGGTCTGTGTGTGTCCTGACTGTCTGGTAGGCACCAAAACGCTCCTCTCACAGCTGTCCTTTATCCATCCCGATCTCCGCTACCGGAAATCAAGATGGACAAACTGGTAGGGAGCTCCAGAAGAGTCACTGGTCTGAATGATGAGGGCATCAGAACTGCAGGGCATAACCTGCCTGACCCCAACAGAGCCAGCACCTTGCAAGGACAGGGCATGCACCACTATTCTCTACCTCACGGTGGGTGAGGAATACAGACACCTCCTTACCCACAGCTTATTTGCTTCAGGTTTTTCCCTGCTCTGAAACGGCCTGATGTTATGTCAGTCTCTAACTGCAGACATGTATCTAAGAGCCACCTTCAGTCCTTGGCTACAAAGAAAAATAGCATGCTCTAGCAACAGAATGGATCGGATCCAACACCCGCTGCAGGTCTCAGTAACAACATAAAGCATAGGAAGCAAATACTAGGACCTTGTAAGAAATTCCACTTTGATGCAAGTGAATCATATCCTGCCATATCCTTTTACTTTCATTTTATTTTCCTACTACTCCTATATTCTGCAGGGCTACTAATCCAGCAGGAAGACCTTTGAGCTAACTTTCTGCATGTCTACATGCCCACGGCAGTTTAATTGCAATACCAGAGACCTGAACTAGTACCTTATTCTTCAGGATGCTTTGAAACTAGAGAAAGGATAAACACACTTCTCATACCCTGACTAGACATCCTCTCCCTGGTAAGTGTAGCTCAGCTGGACCTGACAATACAGGACTCCCAAGCAGCAGTAGACTGAAAAATACCTGATGATTTTTCAGTTCTTCCTGAAAGTATTGCACAGTATTCTGAACACCAGCAGCAAAACTGACCAGCATTAACTTTGCTTAAAAGTTGTGACTTCTCCAAGGAGACAGAAACATCTGGTCCAGGTCAAGGAAGAGTCGTGACATGGCTTGAGCCTGGTTCCCATATGAAACAGCTGTCACGATAAGGTTTGTTTTACATTTCCTCAGAATATTTATTTTTCTACAAAAACAGTATTTGACTTTTGCAAACTTTTGTTGAGGGAACTTTCCAAGAAGTTACATAAATTAATTACTTTATTCATGTACTTACTGGAGAAAGAAGTATTTAAAAACAAACAAAAATCCACAAAACAAACCAAACACTACTGGGCCACTTACTCCTTCTGGTTTTTATTTTATCTATATTCTTATTGATCTACTCTCACTGACAACTGCTTAGCCTTACATTTGAAGGAGAAGAGAGGAAAGTTCTGAATCTAATTGTCTTATTTCTTGAGAAATACCTCTAAAACCACCCAGGTTACAGAACTTAGAAACTTCTGTATATAGCCTGCTTTATGAGATTTCCAAGAGTAACTTCAGAGCTTCATAAACCAGAATACACAATCAGATCCATCTTCACCATTGTTTCATTGATGCCAAGCCACAAGAGCTTAGCCAGAACTGTGCACGTGCCCAAGGATCCGTGCCAAAATGTCTCAGAGCAGGATCAGGCCCCTGTAAGATTAGCTGCATGTACAGCTTCAATCCTGCAACTGCAATAGCTCAAGGAGACTGCTATGACAGAGGCATTGCAGTAACGAGCCCTAAAATAATCAAGTATATAAAGACCTTTGTGCTCTCCATAACTGAAGCACAATTCTTAAAAATGAGCGGAACAAAAAACTTTTGTATTTGTGAAATAAAAATCAATTCTTTGGACAACAAGCAGGACCAGCATACTTCAGGCCAAGCTCCTTAAAATCTATAGGCTGTTTTCCCATTTTTTATTTTGTTGGGGGTTTTTTTAGAATTTGTTTCTCAGTTGTTTTGGGTTTTTTTCTTGCAGACAGAATTACTGGAATAAAAATATGTTTCTCATCTCCCTCAGATGAAAACCCTGCAAGACCTCTGTCCTAAGGATAAGCCCAACAGAGGAAAAAACTCAGTCCAAAAGATGCAAGTTTGTTCACATTTAAAAAAACGTCAGCAGTTAAAAAACCTGATAGTGCTGGCTGGAACTGTGGAGTACGGATGGGAGATAATTCCCTTGGGATCTGCAGATAGCTGGATTTGGAATCAGAAGGTGAACAAGATACTAAAGAGTTTTTGTAAATCAGATTCTTGTATGATCAAGACTGTGTACCAACTGAGAAAACAGAAGTTATTTAAAACCCTAGGTGGATACAAGTCCACAGTTCTGAACTGTACTAGCCTAAGAAAGAAAAGCACAAGATCCATGGATTCTCAGTCTAATCTGCTTTGAAAGACAGTCACTAGGCTTGCTTGTTACTGACCGAATGCAAAACTACAAGTTCCAACTTGGGACCTGAATTACACAGTACCCCACAAAACCCCACACTGCCACAATGCTGACCTCCTTCCACACCACTTGTGCCAATCCTTAGAGCAAGAAGCTCTGGCTGAAGAGCTAAACTGAACACACTGAAATATGTAGGTAGACACAAAGCCTGACTTTACAAAGTCCTTCTGAGCAATAGGACATTTTATCTCATTTTTAGAACCAGCATAAACATGTTTCTATTACCTTCACACATCTTGTACAACAAACAAAACATGCCTATGCATCCTTGCAAAAGTCATTTTCAGAGAATTAGGAGGAACAGATGGCAATATTCACACAGCTTTGCATTAAGAAGAGACCTTGGCATGGAAGATCAAAAGACAAAGCCCAAAGGCTCTGACCTGCAAGTATATTTTCCTATCAGGCAGCAAAAGCTCTTAGATGTGGAAGAAGCATCCAAGTTCAGCTCAAGATTCTAACAGATTTCTCAAGTCTGTAGGATCACAATTACTTAACCAGTAAGCTAGAAATCGACAGGTAACAGTTCACCACCATTTTTTGAACTACCAGTATGGGAAAGTAACGTGCATAGGGCAGATATTTTAGTAACAAAGACATAGTTGGTGGACTAAGTTTAACAGTCATGTAAAAACTTGCAGAAGTTTAGGAATTCTGTACTTGATTCTGCCACCAGTCATCTGGTCTTACCTGAACATCCCTGAGTCTACTCTGCAATCTGCAAAATGGAGGTGGGTAGCACTGGTTCTGAAATGTTTGTAAAATGTAGTTAGTTGATGCCTGCAAAAGCACACAACAGAAGAGCAAAGTATTATTACACCCTAAAAACATGCTGTTTAACAAAATATGTAATATATAAATGACAATACTACCTGTGTTCTACAACACACACTCTTCAAAGATTTTGTTTATACACCAGCTTAGAAAGTGAATTGTTTTGATTCTCTGGTAGGATGAACCTGAAGTCCATCTCTCCAGAGAAAGAAGCAGGCATCTTTTTCTACATCTTCACAATCAAACAAAATTGAGTCTCAGGGTAAAATTTTCCCCAAGTATTATAACACAACTACAATTAATGCAACTGCCATTTTACCCTATGACAGGGCTAACAAAAAACCCAACCAACAAATGCGGACAGCACTTCTCAACTTTCTGCCCTGCTACTCACTACCAAGTGTTTCTTTCAGAGACTGCACAACACTTTACACAGGAAAAATGCATAATCATTCCAAGTTTGTAAACGGAGAAACTGCTCTATTTGGTCTCCATGACTGAAAAGGATGCAATGGCATACTCTACCTTTATTCTAAGGCTATCACATACTTACAACCACATTTGTAAGACTGGGAAATTCATACCAATCACCAGTGTCATTATACTGGTAAAGTACAGATGATCCTTCAAGAAATCTCAATGAGATACATGAAGATTTTCTTACAAGTCAGAATTTATTTCCATCGAAGTCTATAACAAAGTTTTCACTGAACTCAGCATGACAGTGATTACACCTAATGGGGTGCAGCTCCTGCGCAACAGCATCGCTCTTTTCTGGATGGGAGATGAGGGAAATCACACATATGGTAAGCTGCCCCCGTCACTTTTGGTGTGTGGGAGAAGAACTACTTGGGGAAGTGACAAAGTCTCTTCTGCAGACAGTGCATAACATGTATGATACTTTGCAAAGGACATTCCTCTGCAGTTTACCTTACACAAACTTGGAGTGCTCAGGCTAAGACAGTGCACCTGCTTTTCCACTCCCTCTATGCTTGGCTAAGGCCACCATAAAAGCAGACTGCTTGGCAGAGACACTACTTTGGTTCAGCACAGCCAGAAATGCGGCTGGTTCCTCAGTTTAAAATTGCTCCAAAAAAAAAAAAAANCATTTCAATGTAACCCAGCAAGAAAACTGCTAAGCACGTGCGGAGTAACAGGTTTCTCCATGACATTTCAGACAGAACACTGTCAAAGATACTGATTCTCCTGATAAAATCTTGGCTCCAATACTTATTTTCGGAAATTAAGGAAAGCCTCAACATTTCACATGTCTAAGAGAGAATGGGGGGGGGGGGGGGGGAAGGAAGATTAAAAACAAAAAAACANGGGGGGGGGGAAATGCAAGTTAGAACAAGAATAATTCAATCCTATGAAAAGGCAGTAACTGTAAAATCAGACAACATTGTAGAATCACAGAATGGTTTGGGTTGGAAGGGACCTTAAAGATGATCTAATTTGAACTCCTCGGCTATGGGCAGGGACACCTTCAACTAGACCAGGCTGCTCAAGCCCCATCCAGCCTGGCCTTGAACATTTCCAGGGATGGGGCAACCACAACTTCTCTGGGCAGCCTGTGCAGTTGTCCCATGACGGTAAAGAATCTCTTCCTAATATCTNTAAATATGGACTGCTGGTTGATGATTTCACTAAGTTGATCCATCTGACTAACTCTCCAAGGAAAGGGAAAAAAGTGAGTTTTAATTGCAGTGATGGGACACCACCACCACCATCACCCACCACCACCTCTTCCCCCGCCCTCCAATAAAAAAATTAAAAGGAGTGAGGGTGTCTCATTCTTCTGATCAAGTACTACTGATGTAGTTACAGAAATGTTTTAAACACACACTGCTCCTAGCTGGTTTTGCCACAATCCCCCAGACTAACACAACTAAAATCTGTTCAGCAGCCTCAGTGGAATTGCACAAGCTCACATCAATTCTGATTTCAGACCAAAGTGAATTTTACATCCAGATTTTTTTAGCCTGACCAGTAGCCCATTTCAATGTAACCCAGCAAGAAAACTGCTAAGCACGTGCGGAGTAACAGGTCTCTCCATGACATTTCAGACAGAACACTGTCAAAGATACTGATTCT
>VYZQ01017811.1:52544-64218 GCA_013400655.1 Mystacornis crossleyi
CTCTATTTTCTTACTGATCAGTGAAAATGAAAATGACGACCCTTTCAGGAAAAATGATTCATCTTACTCTGGTTTGTTCTCTTAAGAGTAAGAAATACTCAGTAATTTTCCTGTTTCAATTTTTTAAGGAAGGTTTTCTTTTTATTTCTTTATAAAGATTGACTATTTTAAACATTTGCAACCTGCAATAGCATTTTGACCTTTGCTTCAATTTTCTTCTGATTTCTATTCAGCTTTCTAATCTTATCTTTTCATACTTAGTTATAGTAGACCACAATAACTGCTGAGACTTTTAATACCCTATACATTCATACAAAAGAATATAGAAAAACAGGACAAAGACAGAACTGTGAAACCTATGTTTGCACCAGGGAGTGAAGGCCAGAAAATCACTTCTTGAAGTGTGTAACTCCTCCTTTTTGGGTGGCAGGGGCAAAACTGCATTTGTACACAGTTTGTGTAACTGTACTACCAGGCCTCAGGCACACTGCATTTCTGAGCACAACTCTTCTCCTACCTGAGGTCTAACTCTGCATTCCTTAATGGTCACAAATACTGCTACACAGTGCCCCTGCTGCAGAAAAAACTCGTGGAGCTGCAGAGTCAACACATGTTATCAGGCTCTTTAACTGCTCAGATGCTATTAATATTTTGGTAGGGTGGGGGTTAGAATTTATGTCAGATGGAGAGTTGCTACGGCATATATACCAATTTTTTTCCTTATTTCTTTTCCATCTAATACCTTACCAATACACGCAGCATCCAGTAACAACTTGGTTTCGTGTTTTGCTTTCTCTCACCAGCAGTGCTAGATTCCTTCCTGGATGTTGTAAAGTACACCCTCAACCATTACAGTCACATTCACATGACATTTAGTCAAAAGGAAAGCTTGTAACAGCAAATTTAATAATAATCAATTTTTTAATGTTAAGTACATATCTGTGTAAACAGAGATCTGTTGATCTCTATCCTTTAGAAGCTACAGAGGGGTCTAGCACCTACAAAAAAAACAATAAAAAAAAAAGAAGATTAATATGGCCACAGTGTTACCTAGTGAGCTACTCTGCATTCCTTAAGGGCAGAAGATACTGCCCAAGGCACCTGCTATTACAAATAGGAACTGGATAATAGATGCTAAAGTCATCTAAAAATATATATTCCATTTAACAGAAACAGATACTGTTACAAATGAACTCCTTCTGAACAAAGAAATCATATCCACATTTCAGATGTTATTGCTGCTAGATGTATTTTAACAAAAAAATACCTAATTGCAATTTGCCTTTAAATTATTACAAACCAATGTTAAATCCTACTGTAACATTATGTAACTCAATTTATATTAAACTAAAATAAATTGCAGATGTTTGATATCAAAACTGCAACCAAAGCTCAAATACTCAACAGGTAAATCTTCCTTGAAGTATGAAGAACAAGTATTAGGTTTATAACTAAGTTACCTGAAACTAGTACCCTCCATTGCATCTGCGGAGTCTTTGCTCCATAAGTCACTTAGTGGCACATCCTGTAAAGCTGGGAAACTAACGGGGAACTGAAAAAGTAAAAAGAGATTTCCCTCTCACCTGAGAAAACAAAGGAGTTCTACTAGCTCTAAAAGCTTGCATTCGGTTAAGCAGAATCAGTTACCTTATTAGCGATAATACTTTTATTTTAAGTGCAAACTCTATTTGCATCTACTTGTGTGTTTGTGCATGAGTGTGATTTTATTAGTAGGACATTTTTAAAGGCCACAATTTAAAAAAGGCATGATTTGTCATGTCCTAAATAAAAACTTTCTTAACGGTTGTAATCTAGATAAATGCACATAGGCCATGAAATCACTTAGAAAGTGTGCAGGCATACAGTGCATGCTCTGAAATAACAAAAAAGTAGTGCCTAATTTAGTGTAAAGGCTATATTTAGCAACGTATTTTAATGGTTGTCTACCAATAGAGACTGCATCTGAAAAAAACAAAAATACCGAAGCAAAATGAGATTACAAGCACCAATTTAAACCAAGTGTTTATTGACCGAAATCCTGATTTAAATCAGTTCAATAGGTGTAACTGGAACTCAAGGCAGCAGACACGTGAGTGTACGTACAGAGGAGCTCACAAGGGCCAGGAATACGAGGCATAAAACCCTCCCTGCTTTCAATGTGCCTGCCCCCACTCTCTCCTTCAGCCCTGCCTCAATCTCTGCAAAGCCTGTTAGAGCTCCACAAAACACCATCCCCCACTCAAATATCTTTTTTTCCCCTTTAGGATCCTTGAATAAGAGAACACGTACTGTCCCCACTGTAGACCTGAACTGTGCCCTTCTCCCGCGTAACCCATTGCATGGGGATGTCTGTGATGACAGCCTCACCTCCCGTTTTGATTTTCCACTTTCTGCGAAGAGTAACAGTAAACGTCACACGCAGCCCTGTGGGTCCATCCAGGAAAGCAAGACTGCATGCAGAAACCAGATCAGCCGTGGCAGAGAAACCAGCAGAACACTTCTTAGACAAAACACAGTATCTGGTCAGTTTTATCAGGTGTTTCCCTCCCTGCACACCAGCATCCTCTCACTCACTTCGGTCCCATCAGCACATGGTGCAGCAAAACAGAAAGCTCGACAGGGACATCCTCGAGAGTCCACTTCACTATATAAATAAATAATCCATTTCCTCTAGACACATCCCTCAGGAGGGCAGGATCTTCCTTTGCTGATTAAAAACCAGGAAGACTTTGCAGGCACACAGACCCAAAGCTGTTTGGAGCTCCCACCTGAACAACAGGCCAGCGTGAGTAGCAGCAAACCCACTGATTTCAAAACCTGCAACTGAGTATCCAGATCCCTTCCACAGCTTCCTCCAGAGGACTCTGAAGGACCAAACCATGGGGAGGGCCCTTACAGTGCAAGAGATTTTGCCTGGGCCACTTTTAACCATGGACTTTATTTACCTTCTGCTACTTTGGTACGCAGTGCTGTGGCGAGACAGATGAGCACAAGCACATACAAGAGATGTAAGGAAAATACTTCACACTCAAAAATTGTTTTACACACACACAGACACAATTTTTTCATATTAATGGAAATCTCGTAGTAATGAGAAATGGACAAATTCAACCATCACACTAGTTATCTGTCATTCACTTCCCTTATTTAAGGTCTTCTATACTAAGAAATAAAGTTTAAAACTTCCTTCCCTTGCTCTGCTTCTGACACGTGTGCTCTTTATTTAGTCCAACAGTTCTGAAAGAATGGCACTGGAGCTTCTGCTTACTCTTTCAGCACTAAAACACATTTTTAATCAATACAACAGAGGAAGTAAATTGTGAATAACTGTCTGCATTAATACATTTGGTACGAGCTTTGTCATTCTTCAATTTGCACACACCAAATTTCCCCTTATAAACACCTCTGTTTCTCCAAAAGCAGCTGGAAATTAATTATGCTGTTTTTATTTTCTTATTAATTCATATGCTATAGTTCTGTAATCAGTGCAGGATCATGCTGCAATTTTGCATAATTGTTTCAAAATACATTATGAGGACTTGATGATTGATGTTTAACACAATGTATGAAAGAGCATCTCAAACAAATTAGAGGGAATACAAATAAACACACTTAAATAAGAAAAACAATTACACACATTTTCAAACAAGAGCTAAACCCTGAAACTCACAAGTTTGTGGCATGGAGTACTCACTGATTAGAAATGAGCCAGGCAGGAAGTTTACACTATTCAACAAGAAATCTGCATATAAAGAAACCTTTTGCAAAGAGAAAGAACACCTGAAGCCACATTTACCACCAAGGTGGAGGTGAAAATGCTACTTCTTTCCAAATCTATCATCTCTGACCATCGATTTACAGTACATCAGAACACTTGCTTACCCTAGTCACACAGCCAACTTGGGAAGCAAACATACTTGAACAAAATGGCTTACGTGCCAGAAGACTTATCTACCAAATGGCATTCTCACACTTCATGCTCTTCCACCCTCCTCTCATTTACAGGAACTCAGCACGTTTCAGCAGTGTCTCTCCCTATTCCCAGCTCTTCCTACATGGCTCACCATCAGGTCAGGGATGGCCTGTAAGCTTATGAGCTGATCACTGAGTACACAACAGGTGCATGACGCTGGCAGGGCTATCTGCACATCAATAACTAAGAATAACGTGAAATCTGCAGCTTTCCTGAGGAAAAGGAACTTCAGCCAGCAAACCTGCAAAGGGGTGCACATTGCTGATGCAGGTCTGGTTCTGGCGTTTTGTTCAGGAATCCACCTGCACAGCTGTAACTGCAGGATTGGGCTCTTCAGTCATCAGGTCAAGAGAAATCGATGCTTCTGTACTTCACCCCTTAAGTCAACATGATGTTGCTAACTGTAGTTCACTGTAGGCAGGATGTGGCTCAAAGACCACCACTTAGGGAAAGCAAACCCAAACACGGCCATCCACAAAAATGTCTTTTTCATCAACCTGACAAAAAATTCCCTCAGTTCCTTCCAACTTTCATCGCTAGATTTTAATGCTGAACATAATGTTTTAGCTCCACTGATTTTAGCAAAGTTTACACTGAAGAGGATGAAATGAGGCAAGAAATCAAGTTCTCCTTCACTCCTTCCATTCTCACCTAATGTCTTCTTTCTCCAGCTTCACCTCCAAATTTCTCGTGAAGACACTCTTAAATATTGCTTTGACAACCACAAAACAATGCATTCTCTCACATACAAAAACTTAGAATTATTTGTTTCATAGAAGAACACACAGGCTGCAGAGGGAAGATGTACTATTCTACTTCAAGAGATACGATCCTACTACTGTGTGACGTGCTTTCGCCACTGCCATTGCTCGGTAACTCCTCGGTGCAAGGCACGAGTACAAATGAAAAACAAATACTCAAAACAAAAAGACAGACAACTTCTAACAAGATTTAAGTTTCAAAGTCCTTATGCAGCCAGCAGAAAAAACACATTGGGGAAAGAACTGAAAGGTATTGGTTGAAAGCCATCAAGCACTGAAGCACTGTCTGACACTCAGTAGCACAGAACAGTCACCAATCCCTGACCCAGCTCACCAATGGCACAGGACCAGGCTTAAGACTTCCTCACTTGAATTCTGCAACAGGCCAGCTCAGTTCTCATCAACAGAACCAAGGAGCAGGCCCTTAATGCGTGTGCCTGACCCTGCCACGGGGACCTCTGGGTTTGTGAAGCACAGGACAAAGCCCCTCCCTGGAGCGTGGGTGGCAGAAATCTTCCTGTTGCTACACTGGTGTAAGGGGAGAGTGATCCCCCAGCCAGGAACACAGTTAGGGGGGCTCCTCAATGTCTCAAAGAAGACAATTTGCTACACACATAATGCCTTTCAGAAAGAAAATATCATAAAACCTCAAACAAAACACAACACAGCCAGAGGGAAGACACCTTCCCACTTTCCCTCAGAAAGGGAAGGTGTGGACAGGACTTGATAAGCTTCTTGTCAAGAGAGCTTCCACTTGCATTAAGTTCCATAGATCCCATGTCATACAAGTCCACTGAATTATTTTTATCTTTGCCGAATGAGGCTTTGTGACATAAAGGGTCAATAAAATGCTGCTTCTTACTTTCAGCATTTGCTACATTTTATAAAATCTCTTTTATACAGACACCCACGTGGAAGATTTCTGACAATAAAAATTCCATGCTTCCTAAGCAACTGATTTTCTTAGTGTAGTCTCATAAAATCCTGTTAACTTTCCTTCCCCTCGCTAAAAATTGAAATTTTGTTGTACTAGGTTTCTTTGTACTCAGATATGCCTAAAGCTAGCTTATTTTCACATGCTGAATTGTCCACACTCATAAGTACTTGCTATTACATTATGCATTTGTGTGCTATAAAGGAAAAAGCACCAACGCTGGAAAGTGTCAACACCATGCTCTTCCTCTTTGTTGACTCATCTTTTAAGTAATCAAATTTATAAATACTAGAAATAATAAAATGCTGCTACCACTGTGAGAATACTACAAATAGGTCTACACCCAGGCATTAAGCAAAGTCTGCTTTACTCCTCAAATAAAATAAAAATTTGATGTAAAAATTGGAGTCTTAAGTAACAGAACACCAGTAAACAGCAAATCTGAAGATCTCACATATGTTTACTGGCTCTAGAAATGAAAAGTTCAGTAAGCAAGTTACCCCATTCATCACAGTACTGCCAGAGTGCCAAAGTAGTTGCTTCTGTCAATTCCATGTTTTATAAAAAAATCAGTCGTGATTTTGCATTACATTATGAATAGGAAAAAATAATTTAATTGTGTAGAACTATTTCACATGAATCACATTTTAAAAACCTCGCTATGAAGAATCATTTTATTCCTTGCATTTACTTTATGAACTTAGTATTAAATAAATAGGGGTAATAAATACTGCAATAAACAGCAGTTTAAATACCATGCTCACTGGCAAAAATTCTTAAGTAAGCTCCCCTCCTACTTTACACTGTCTTGTCAGTAAATATACCCAAATTCTAAGTCAGTAACTTCACAGCATTCTGAAGGTGGGATTTTTTTTATGAAGCAGCATTATGAATGAAAGCGGAGTATTAGCAAAAGATGTCCAAGTGGCACAGAACTCAGTGAGACTACTCACATCTCAAGACAGGCACTTAGCAAGAAAGCTTCAGAGCAGCAGCATACACCAAGGGAAAGGACACAAAACTAAGGAGTCAGATGTAGATTTTATTCCATTCCCTCCTAATGCTAACCTGCTAAGTGATTGCAGGCAAGCCTACGCTCCTTCACAGCTTTTTATCTCAGATGCCTAAAACAGGGGGAAAAAATGATTGTTCCTGATCTTGAGGTGTGTGATTACAGTACGGCTTGTGTACTTCACCAGACAGGACAGAAGCACATAAATAAGGCAAGGCCTACAACTGCCAATTATTAATAATATCACTATTATTGCAAGAACAGTATGTGCTTTTCTTTTTTTCAAGCAATGCAAAACAGCAGCCCATCATGCCATTCTTAGAGTAATCCTTATGCTGGTTCAGATCTCACCCCTTCTGAAACTATCAAGAAGGGTACAGCTCTAGGGAGTCTTTTGTGAAATTCCCATGTCCACCACTACCACACTCGCCCCACTGCTCTCAGATAGAAACACTGTATCATTACTGATCTTAAAACAATAAAACAAATTAATAAAAAGGAAGTAAGCCCTAATAATCTTTTGACATGAAACAAACAAGAAAGCTTCTGGCAATAATACCCCAGGAAAGGGAGAAACACGGTAGAAGGAAAAGAAATAAACTTAATACTATAGAAGTCAGAAGAGCGACTTTTACCTATTTCTTCTCAAGAATATTTTGAAATACATATGATTAAAAGTCCAATCCAGCTTTATAGACCCCTAAGTAATAATGAAAACATAAATTATTAAGTTTACAGTAAGGTACAACAGTATCTATACTGCTTTGAAAAACTTACATCACTCATGAAAACTGTCCCAATAGGTGGGCGTCATACGATTTAATGACACAGGGAAGTACTGTCACTCTCCATTTGCAGGTGACAAAGGGACATATGGCTATGCTTCTAAAAGTAAAGACCTTGGAAGCCACCAGCAGGCCACAGCAGTGCTGCTGATACCACTGGTGGCCACAGCAGGCCATCCCCACAACAGGGCACAGGAACTTGGGTCTGACTTGGCTTAAAAATTTGGAAAGCGGCCTCCTCTGGTTTTAGGTACATCACTTGTCAGAACTCAGAGACAGCCTGCAACACACTCAAAAATTAAAATGAGTGTTTCAGTTCAGTTCCAATTTTAATTTGTAGTACCTTCCTCCACCAAGGAACTGCCTTCAGATAAAGAGGAGGATCTGAACACTACACAAGCCATGTAGTGTTGAAAGAGAAGCATTGTCTCATCTCCCAGGTGTCCAAATTTCACTGCAGGTACATTTACAAACTTCTCACCACAGCAGAGCCTTGCACACCACAGGTCTCATCTATCTTACCTGCACTTTTTCCACCACCACATGTGGTGGAAGAGCAACTCATCCCAGCCCACTCAGTCAAGATCTCTCTTCACACCCCTCTTTCCCCAGCTCTATGCCAGAAGGCTGCCCTGCCCAACGCCATGCTCACAAGCTCCAGGGACACTGCGCATCCTCAGCCCACAGACCACGGGCGGCAGCAACCTGGAAGAACTTTAAGCTCTGAACGCAAGCAATTGTATCAGTGAATTTAACAAGACTTGTCATCTGCTTCGAGATATTCACGTGCTTACAGGATCACCAGCTACGGAACCACTAATGTACGAACAAAGTGTATTAAGAGCATTCTGGATGAACAGGAAAAACATTTGTTATAAAATAATTGCATGATTACCTCTGATATTTTAGGTGGAATACTGACATTTAATATCTTTAATTATTCACACAACAGCTATGAAAGAGAAAGGTTTTCTTCCTTGAAGGGAAAAATAAACATGGACAAATTCCTCTCACCATCACTCCTACACTCCTTTCCTAAATAAACCTCCTGCTGAAGCCAATGGAAGTTTTGCAGGCAATGAGCTTACAGCAAGCAGCCCCCAAAAAACTCCAAAGTGTCAAGGGCAAGCTTCTTAAATATTCTGAGTTTACTTCCACACAGAAACCAGCTACATTTCTGCTAAATTACGTGCGTGCTTGACGTGGTTCATCAGCTTGCTGTGCCAAGAGGGACAGTAGTGTGCAACAAACTTTTGAGAGCATGGGCCAATTTTTGAAGCATCCAAAAGGCCCCTTGCTAAGCAGCTCATCAACTTCTATCTTGTGACACACCAGGCCTGCACTGGCACTCACCAAGCAAGACCAGAACTCCTGTACATCAAGACTGAATTACTAAAAATCCATTCATGAACAGTTACTTTAGTGAGAACTGCGTAATAAAAGAAACCTTCTCTTTTACCAAAATAAAAGCTCCCTAAAGTAAATGGAGATTTTTTTTGTCATGGATAAATCTAATGAAATCTCTATTCTCACCTTAACTAGGCACACTATTTTTATTGCCTTTTTTTTAAGCTACAAGGAAAGGTATTTCTCCTCTTTCTCTAAAACTTCTACTATGCTTTTTCTGTAAAAAAGATACCCTACCCTTTTCTTTGCTCAAGCCAGTTTAGCATCAGGCGAGACATACGTTTAGCACTATGCACAAAACCAAGGTCCACTCCTCTCCAAGTGTGGCAAGATTATGATCACCACTTCACTGCCAGATCAACATTCTGTGCATCCAAAAGACTTCATAACAAAACTAAAACCAGATAATGACTCAAGACTTGAGTCAAGGTCTCTGAGCTATACTTGTTCAGAATCCTTTACTATTACTTGAAATAAAGAAAACGTCCTTAGCATTTACAGCACTCTCATCTGACTCTTACCTGAAAACACAGAAAATTAAGTTCAGAAATCAGTGTATTTGTATTCAGCCCTGATCAACATTTTGAATCCTATCTGCCAGTTTTGAATTTCCAAACGCATTTTTACTTGGAAAAATTTGTTGCACCAATTACTGTTCACAGAACACGATCTTTGTCAGTTATGCCATAAAACCAAAAGCAATATTCCTCTATGCAACTAGCGTGTCATAAAGAATTTCAGTAACTGGATTTGGTGTATATACTCTGAGACCTACACATACCAGCCACACTGCATGCAAAAAATTTGAATTTTGGATGTAAATCTGCAGGAACTGGAGAACAGCAGATTTCTCCCTTCAAACCAACTGCACACAGTGGTTATCCCAGCCTTAACACTAGCTTTGTGGTCATAGTATCACACCAGAATAGCTGCTCCCAGTAGCCCCCTTCAAGTCAGCATGTTTGGGACCATCACTTATCCTATGTCCGCTACACACTGCCAGCATAAGATCAAGAGTCTGTTATTAATCATTTGCATTCATGAGTACTAAGCTTACCCCAAATACATGTCTTGTCTTGTTTTTAATTATGTACAGAATAGTACTAAAAAGAAATGCTACCTCTCACTTCCCATTTTGGGCCAAATGCAGGTCAGTGACATCACGGGTGACTGCATGAGAAGTGCTCCGAGTGCCATTCATTTTATGTCATCTACAAACGTGACCCCCAAATTTTAGAATCTCTTCTTTATATGCATGACAACCACTTCCACTTCAGCTTAAAAGGTGTCAAACCCTTCAAAAGTTATCATAACTTTCCACAGCATGCAGATTAAGAAAAACCATCGTTGTGTACCTGAAAGTTTAGGAATACCAGTAAATTAGTCACAAAGACACATCTTTCAAATTGATTGGTATCTGCAGTCATCAATGCCAAAAGAAAAAACAGTAACACAGAAAGAGCATGGATGGAATTCTAATCAGGTCTCAGTTTACGTGTTAAAACTGAACTAACTCCTGTTGCAGCAGCATTACAGTTCTGCTAAACTTCTCACTGATTCTTGACCTCCAGAGTTTTCTAATTACCTATTCAGTTTATATTCTCGTACTTTTCTACCACTGAATTTTAAAAGGGCTTTACACACACATTAAATTTTCGACCTGTGTGTTGCATATTCTAATGTTACTCTGGTTTAAAACTTTTTCCCTAAGTCAATCAGCTGATTATCTTTACAAAGTTTAAGGGGAAAAAAACCACAAGAAAAAGGAATAAGTGAAGAGAGCTCTGAATATGCACAGTCTCTTAACTCCCAGGTTATTTGGATGCACCTCTACATACAAACTTTGTATTCTAGCAGTTGCTATTAGCACCTGGAGAAGATATGTTTTCTGAGGTGCTAAAACCAGAACAAGCATCTTCCTCATAAGAAGTGGCAGCATAAGGACCTCTGTCTTATCAACAAAGTTCTTTTTCCATGTGTACAGTTTACATACTTACCCAGGAAGGCAAATGGAAATTACAGACAGACGAAGATGAAGCTGTCTCAAAGCCTTTGTCATGTGATAGTGACCTATAAAGTATCAAATAAAGGCACATCATCAGCACACCATGATTTTACAATATTGCAACTCACCACATCGCCAACAAGAGGAGAGATCCCAAAACTTGAAACTTGCTTCCTCCTCACCCCCACCCCAGCTAAGTTGTCATTAAAACAAGATGACAGTCGCAGGAAACCGTAAGGAGCAAACAAAAGCTGCACCGTGTCTTTAAAGGGCATTAGGAGTGGGCAAATGGAGCAAATCATCTGAGAGTGCATCAGCAGGGTGGGTTATTTTTCCTCTGTCTCTCACACGGATGCATGTTTATGAGCGCGCACAGACACATATACATACACACAGCGATGCATCACGTAATTATTTACATGCACACACAGTAACACACAGCATGTATTATCAAAATAAAAGACAGAAAGTTGACCATCATCTGCAAGGAGGCATACATAACAATAACCCCCGGGAACTTACACAAGTGAGCGATCAATCCCCGCGCGTGGACAAGCAAAACAACGCAAAAATTAACAAGAATAAGCCGCCAGACCGCAGGTACGAGATCCACCCGGGAAGAGAGACAGACAGAGCGACGGACGCAGGCTGCAAGGCTGGAGCACAGTTTCAGGTAATGCCCGCTGCCCCCCGGCAGAGCCGCCCGGAGTGCTGCGGCCGCCCAGCCGCCCCTCCGCCACCGCAGCCCGCGGGGAGCGACCCCCGGCCGCCGCGGGGGGAGCGGCGCTTGCAGCCGC